>CM022302.1:39102209-39336541 GCA_011799875.1 Thinopyrum elongatum | reverse complement strand
ATTCCCGTGGATCAACAACTTGTCCACTATGCTAGTTACCTCGTTACCGGTATTGTTCTCTTTTCTCGTTACCGTGTTCCGGCATCCCCGTGATCAAATCACAAAGTGTCTGGCCAGACGATGATGGATACCTTAACACCGAGAGGGCCCAGAGATATCTCTCCATCGTCGGAGGAGCAAATCCCAATCTTGAGCTATCAAGTTACTTAACATACTTTCCCATGAACCCGTAAGCCGCCGTAATAGCCATCCAGTTACGGATGACGTTTAACAAACCCCAAAGTTCATGAATCAAGCATGAAGAAACTCGATACTCTCATGGTCTGAGGAATCATGCAAACGTTAACCACCTCTGTGTTATCAACCATTAACTTGTGACAAATGAATCTCATAGCATAACATCAATCGGGTCGATTCAACACAAATGTTCTTCTAACATTGTGCCCTCAAAGCTGCTGGCATAGACATGCCCATGATTGGGAAAACATAATCATCATGCAACACTTGAGCTAGTCTTAGAGGCATGACTAGGAATACTTTTTACCGTTTATTATTCCACACGTGCACATGGGTTTTCCCCAGAGCCTTTATGGATATACGGGCTCGGGAACCACAGCAGTTATAGCATGGAACATAAACATAATTATGAGCAAGGAGATAAATAATAACATTTATTATTGCCTCTAGGGCATATCTCCTACAGGAACCATGATAAGAGGTACAGGTTCATCCTCTAAATAAATATTTTCCTCATCAACACCAACATACTCATTCTCAGGTATTGGGTTGCGAAGATAATCATCATCATCATCTTGTTCTGTGTTGTTAGGTTGGCTATGCACATCATCATGCCACTCTGTGATAGGCACATATGGTTCAGATGGATCACAATATGCAGTAAACATGTGCACAACCTTTGTCTTAGAGTGTTTCTCAAACATAGACACCAATTCTTGGTCAGTTGTTACTTCTGGGTAGATTTTCAGAAAATCATCATAGTACTGAATATGTGCAACTTCCAAATAACAAGGTGTGTACTGCTCTACGACTGATTCAACCAAGTCCTTATAATTTGTCAAGTCGGAATAAATAACCTTATCAAAACAAAAGCATTTAATATCTTTTCTAGCCTTTTTTGGGTTGCCAATCAATTTGATTTCAGTAGATAGATGAATTTGGATCCATCTTGTAAAAGCAAATGAAACATAATAATGAGTACTTTGTACTCCTAGGTCTTTCTTATACAGCAGCATGTGAAGACATAACCCATGTGCAAAAGATCAATTGTGTATGTGCAGCAAATATGGTCTCCAAGTAATCTGTTCCTTCTAGCCAAATATGGTGCAGCAAATAAAATTTTGGATTCATCTCATGGAAGATCTCTTCAAATCTGAAGCAAAGAGGACTCACCCTTCTAGCCAAGCCGATGTAGTGCCCTGCACTGCGCTGCCTCGCCCCTCCTCCACTGCTTGGCCACCCTCTGCCTCCCCACCATGGCCGCCCAGTGCAGCGCCATGGCCTTCCGGCGCCGCGAGTTTGCCCTGCACAGCGTAGCCTCTCCCTTCCTCCACTGCTTGGCCGCGCCCCGCCTCTCCACCATGGCCGCCCGGTGCAGCGCCGTGGCCCTCCTCCACCGTGGCTTCCACCCCGCCATCCGCGTTGGCCGCGCCCTCCTCCATGCCGCTCCTCGCGCCGCGCAGCCGTTGTGGGCCTCGCGCTCCGCGGCTAGGGTTAGGGCGGCCGCCCCCCGCCTCCCCACCATGGCCGCCCGGTGCAGGTGCAGCGCCGTGGCCCTCCTCCACCGTGGCTTCCACCCCGCCATCCGCGTCGGCCGTGCCCTCCTCCATGCCGCTCCTCGCGCCGCGCCGCGGCTGTGAGCCTCGCGCTCCGCGACTAGGGTTAGCGCGAGAAAGGGGAATCGGGAGGAGAGTAAATCGGGAGAGAATGTGCACTGTGAGGTCAAACGAGACTTTTCTGATTTTTTTTACTAGCGTGCTATAGCAGGGGTAAAAAGGACTTTTCAAGTCGAAGTTAACGGTGTTAACAGCAAAAATTGACGGAAATGTCATGGAAGGAAGAAAATGAAGTTGTGGTGTCAAAAAGGGAAAAATAAAATTTATAGGACCATATAGGGAACCAAATTTTAAAAAAGGGCCAAATAAGGAATTCTCTCATAGTTTTACGACCAGTGTGTATTTGGATCTTTAAAGCATACCCATTACAGTAATGAGCGGGTTCCGACAGAACAAGTGCCGTAAAAATCGTTTCAAGCCAAATGTGGAGCCCATCAGAAAATAGCAAATCTATACTACCTAAATAGTTCATCTCTACTATTTTACTTCTCTTGACACGCACCCTGTCCACCTCTGCACACCTGCCACATCAACATTTCATTAGTGACTTACATGAGGGACCCACCATAGGTTGACCAGGGTACAGAACGTCCACATCATCGTTCGGTTACCAGCTGTAGAGACCCACCACTGCCTCCGCAGCGTAAATGAACAGGGCACAGAACCTGACAGCGAGTTTGGTTCGGGGGAATTAGAGATGGGGTATGGGAGTTGAGGGGTGAGGAGATTAAAAATCCGCTGTTTGATTAGAGGGAGTGGGAGTTTAAGTGGGAAGGGGAATGGGAGTTGGAGAAGCCAATTCCCACCGATTTCATCCCAAGGGGTACCCTGTTAATTCGTGAGCAGAGTTTAATCCCATGCCAATTCCCATCATACACCAAACAAGGGAATGGGAGTAAAAATCTACTTTCCATGCCTAATCCCTTCGTAAACACCCTTGTGCAAACTCCCATTCCCCTGCCGAGTGTTTACGAAACAGGCTGTCAAAGAAAAACAGCGTACAGACGACCGCCCCTCTCCCTCGATTCAGCCTAATATCCATCCCCCTTTTCCCTTGATCCTATCTCACGCCTCTCCGGCAGGACCACTGCCCGGGCTCGCACGGCAATTTAGCCGAACCCATTCACCCCCTTTTCCCCTGTGTACAGTCGGGCGCGGTGGCCAGGATCCCATCTCACGGCCCTTGGGCAGTACCACCGGCTCGCCTCCCCTCTGCGATTCCCCGGGGATCGCTCGGGCTATGATCCCCTTCTACATGTAGTGCCATGGTCTGGAGTTATTTCCGTGGTGCCATGGTTGTGAAGCCAGATTGCGCACCTATTTCAGCCGGCCCACCATGATCTCCCCCGGGTGAATGCCTCTCTGTTTTCTGGTGTTCATGCTGTCCTTGGTTCTAAGTCAAGCTGCATGGAACATTACGGGGTTGATTCACTTGTATGGGTATTCTCTTACAGGTCTGGCGTCGATTTGCAAATACGGAGTAGATATATAAGCACCGTCTGTACTATGTGGTTGGGGTACCTATTAAGAGATCACCATTGTTGTTAGATTTCATCAGAATACAATATATTGGGTTGTTGACAGATATCTTTTCAACAATATTGGCCTCCTTAATACATGATATCTTTAGCGCAGCTTTATTTATCTCAATTTTGTTTTTTCCTGATTGGCAAATTTGATAATTAAAATCTCTTTTTCATCAGGTCACTGCAGAAGATTATATTTGTTTCTAATCCCCCTTCTATATACTCCCAAGGTATCACCTTTTGCACTATCGTGTAGTTCCATTTCAGCAGTAGTATGTAATTTAGTTTTAAAAAAGTTCTAAATTCTCAAATAGCCTCCGAGCAGAATGTCGCAGGTTTTGCCCAGCGTTGCCAGATCCATGTTGTGGGTGGTATTTGTTTCCTTGACGACAAATTCAGAGTTATTTTGAATTCTTGCCACCGGTCTTTGTGTCAGAGCTAACATCACTGCATCTGTCGGCGACAACACACACCACTTGCAGTTCCTACCGTCTCTCCTCCAGGCTCGGCTTGAGTAGCGTACCTGCCTGATCCAACAACCGGTGTTTTCTCTCTGATGACTCTCCAATCTGCAAATTGATTTGTGTTCCCTGCTCATGCTACACAAGGGTGGCACTTGGAAAATTGCCTGTCTGACATGGATGTACTCCCATTTTTGCTCTGAAGAATTTAGTATTTTTTGCTCCCATTACTATGTTGATGCAAAATTGCTAGGTTACCAGACAATATGTGGTAAGACGTCTTCGATCAAGCAAATATGGAATTCTTAAGAAGGTAAGAATGTTTCTCTCTTTTGTAATATTTAGAATATTTGTCAGCTAGCTGTAGCTATTTTTACTTGCTTTACCCAGTTATTTTTCTGCAATGAATGGCCATGTTAATTCCCTCTATGTAATTCCGTAAAATAGATCATGCGCGGGTTCGAACAAATTTATGAAATTGCTACTTTTTGCTGAGAGTAATTCGAGTATAGCACCTATTGTATTCTGTTATGTTATAGCAGATATAAGGAGACGTTGTTTCATTTCAGGTGGTGGCTGCGTGAGAACCATAAGACCCAAGGTCTGAATTCCCCTGAGGTCCCCCCCCCCCCCTCCCCTCGCATTGCCTCCCCTGAGGCGACTCGGGGGCGAACCCTAGATCCCCTCCGCGCTTCCCCCTCCCTCTCCTCTCCCTCCGCCGCCGCCTGAGGTGCTCGCCGGCGCGGCCGCGCGACACCTACGAAGGTGGCGGCGGGGATCTGGCGGTTCCGTCTTTGCGGAGGGCCCCGGCATTCGGGGCGGCGGCTCCGATGGGTGGTGCCGGCATGGCCGGTGCTGACGGGCTGCGCCGGCGGGTGCTGACGGGCTGCCTCCCTGGCCTTGCGGGCGGCCGGGTGGGGGGGTGGAGGGCGCTGGCGATGCGGCGCCCCCGCGTGGGTGGCCATGCGCGTCCTGGAGAAGCTTCGTCCTCGACCTCGATCTGCTCCGATCTGCGCTAGCTCCAGCCCCTGGTGTCTTCGGTCGTCGTCATGGGGGTCAGGACGGACGGATCTGGTGGTTGGGCAAGATTCCGGGGGAAACCCCTGGCCGGCACGGCGGCCCCACCAAAGGCGACGTCTTTCGGCGCCGTGTTCCTTCCTGGAGGCTTTGGTGTGGTACTCCCCTCCCACCCTCCCTCGAGCACAGGTGAAGACCTACCCTTCCCTTGCTTGGACGACGGTGGCATCCGGTGCCGTGCTCCTTCTTGAAGGCATCTTTCGGGGATTGCTCGTGTGGGGTGGAGCTGCTGGTGGCACGGTGACGGTGCGAGGCGGCCTGATCATTTCAGTGGCTGCCGCCGTGGTCTCGGTTGCGGAGTTCCAATCCCTGACCACCCCTTGGTTGTGCCCCTTTTTGGCCTTCTCCGTGGATCTTCGCCTACGTTTGACGACTCGCGGCCGACATCCTGTCCTGCGGCGTCCGGCGACGGTGCTCTTTGGTCGGCTTCCGGTGCGTGTGGGTCTGCCTCTGCTGTTTCCCTATGGTGGCTCGGCGCCCTGGTCTGGGTTCATGTGGAACCTCTCTGTCGGCCGCCGGTGCGGCTCCCGTCGAGCCCGGGTGAAAGGGTTGTGGCCCTTTGCGGCGGCAGAGACAGATCTTCTGTTGCTCTTGTCTGCCCGTGCGGTTGCAGTCAGCAGTACAATACAAGCCCGGAGTTGCCGTCCTGGTGAAGCCTTAGTTTGGTTGCTTCTTTGGCATTGCGGTGGTCGTTGGCAACACTGTTTGTTGTTGCCTTTGAGCCGTTCCTCTTAGCACTATGTATTTCTGCTCCGCTTTGTTTCCTTTTCTTTGTAATGTGGTCCTTTGTAATCCTGGCCGGTTGATAGCTTTGTTAATTCAAAGCCGGCCTAGGTTCGAGCCCTCTCTCGGGCTCGGCCGATGCCTTTTCTCTAAATTTTTTTTCAGGTGGTGACCCCCCTTGCCCAACAATTCTTAGGAAGGTAAGGAATAGCATTTTGTTTATTGTTTATTTCATATGGCATCGAACTAATATTTCCGGCAGAATTTAGACTAAACTGGAGAGGGAGAACAAACTTGATACACTAAGCAATGTCGGTCATCTGAGGGCTTGGGCGCCTGTTCTTCAAGTTTGCGAGGTACTAACTGTACTTGAGGAATATCATTTAGTGACTGCCAAAATCTATTGATGTGTGTACAGAATATCAACAAATGTACCATACTCATTCATTGTCATGTAATACAAGAATATGTGAATGCGTTGTATCAAAAGGTGATCCATACCGTAGCAAGTTGTGCAAACATCTAAATGGTCGAGATTAATTGAAACTTTTAGCCTAACTTCAAGCATGGACATGAAAGATTAATTTTTATTAGACACGTTTTTTTGGATGAACTGGAAAATATTCTAAATGTTCGAAACACCATTTGAGGCACTGATAATACATACATGGCGCTTCTGCTTTAATGCATTATTTTCTTTCAGATGTATATGATATAGTTGGTATTTTTTCCCTTGCAAATTATTTGCTCAAACTTCCAGCTGCAACGCAACTGGCATACCTGATGGATACTATTATCCATTTGGAGCTTCTCCACCATGATGGATAATACATCCTTTGATGTCATCTGGATGACCGGTGAGTCCTATCTTATCTTTTAGTTCAGATTTAGGTGATAATTGGTCGCGAGGTCCTGATTTTGGTTCCATGCTGTGATTTCCATGTCAGACTATAATGGGGAATGAGTATGACACGCTAAGTTGGTCTCTTCCATTGTCATGTTGTTTTAGTTTTATTCCAATGTGCAGACACGTCTCCATACATGTGGATGTCCAATGTCAACACACTCAGTTCAAGAATAAGAAGTGGCCTTCAAAGACCAGGTTCGCTACACTTGGCCTCACTGCCAAACTCGGGCTTTTATTTTTATTTTCCAGTTGACGTCTAAACTTTTCAAATGATGAGAGGAAGACGATCAAAATGCTGCAATATTGTAAGTCGCATCCATATTTTCCATTTTTTGACCTATAGGCATGACTCCATTTTTCTTGGTCTATCTGAATACGTGTTTGCAGGTGATCAAGATTTACTCTACTTTTTTTTGTCAGCAATCGATTAAGTTTAGGGCAGCATGTATTAATCATGTGTATTTTTCTGAAGAAAACGGCACGAGCATTGCCAAGGCATGTACTCACTGTACATGGACTCTCTTATTTATTCCCATCAGTGTATGTGTATACCCTACAATTCCACATTTCTTCTGTATCAAATATATTTCTTTCTATCAATGCTATGGATTTCCTGTCCTGTGGTTCTACTTTTTTATTGCACAACATTCCTTCTACCTACCGAATCTGCACTCCAAGGCAAGTTACAGATTTTTGTTTGGCTTGAATGAAATTTCGTGGCTGAATTTCTTTGCCTGCTCGCACGGAACACCAGTCCTCCGCACGAACTGGTGACTTTTTCTGATTATGCCTAGCATATATTTATGATTATAGCTGGTACATTTTAATTCTGAACGTATTACCTACCAGTAGCATTTTTTCCTGCGTGCTTACACAGCACATACACCCGGATACTTAGAAGACACTCATTCTCAGCAATAGAATGATTTATTACCATGGCTCTTCTACTCTGTTGCGGCAAGAGTACTATTGATGATAACATAGGTAATATGAAAGAATAGACTACTGAAAAATAGATCTATTCGAAGATCTTAATAGGATGACAGAAATACATCTGCAAAAAACAAAAGCATGATGTACGCAATACTATCTAAAGGAAAAAATTACTATATTCGAGACTTAAACCACCTTACATAGAATGCCTCTGCCTATTGTTGACTCTAATTTTGTTTGCCATGTAGTATTTTTATGTTCTTATAAGAGAAGGTGTAGTAGCAGCTTAAAATTATGCAATCTATATCACCTTCCGTAATGTTGTTTGTGATATTGGGTTGTTCTCATTTAACACAATTTTTCAGCATACCATTGTGTTCATTAATTCTCGATATTTCTATGAAAAATCTTTTCTAAATGATGCAAAAGCTTATATGTCTTTATATTAATCATGTGTGCTTGGAAACAGGGTTTAGTTCTTATTCTTATGGACTTTCAACAGTTATCTATAGTTTTCCAATTGAGGTTTCAAGCATTTATCTTATGATTTAACATGTGTTCCGCAGCAACGCACGGGTTATCATCATGTATAGACTACAATTGGGTCCCGGTGACAAAAGAGAGCCGAATGACCTAGCCTGCCGCGAGGATGCACAGGATGAGGGGCATGACGGTGTCGCAAAAGAGAGCCGAATGACCTAGCCTGCCGCGAGGATGCACAGGATGAGGGGCATGACGGTGTCGCCCGACAGTTAGCGCGGACACGCGGGACGAGCTCAAGAGGCACGATTGCGTCGGGCTTGGCTCTGCTGCCATGGCCTCGGCATCAAGCGGCTCTTGACCAGCCGATGGCGCGTGGTCAAGCAACTCTTGACTAGCAGCGCAGTCGTGGCGGCCAGAGGCGCCACTGCCTAGGCAGAGGCAGACGCCTACGCAGAAGGCAGTCCCGGGCCGATTCAGGCGGCACGACCTCAGGGTTGATGGTGGATGGCTCTGGCGGCTCCATGGTGATGCACGGGCGGTAGGGGGGATGTGGGACGGTGCGGTAGCAGCAAGGCTAGCACCCGCAGAGGCGCAAGGTTGGGAAGCAGCGGTGCTGAAACCTCCCTCCCGTCAAGCACACGCGCCATTGGGTATACGCAGGACCTGGCCGCCAATATTCTACATATACGATGCGGGAAGCTCGTCTTTGAGTAAACTACAAATACAAATTGAGTACGCCCGAGTTTACAGTATCTAGTTTGGTCATTCTTTTTTTGTCTCCAAAACACTATAACCGTAGTCTTACATGCCACCCGAGTAGGTCTAGATCTGTGGTCTAAGACGTGTATATAGATAAACACGATGCTACGAGATTGTAATCGTGTATAAAAATTAGAAGAGAATAAAGAGAAAAAGAAGGTTTCACAACGTTTGGCCCCGTCATCTGATTTTTCTGGCTCTGCCACTGCGCACGAGCACAACACGCATGGCACCAGTGCACGCGCGCCGGCTCCGGCACCAGCACAAGCACATGCACAAAACACATGACACGTGCACAACACGCATGGCATCTGCGAACACACAGACATCGCAGGCACGACACCGACGCACACACGCAGTGCACCATCGCACAACCCCTCACTGAATAGTTTCAGAGAGAATTCCTTATTTGGCCCTTCTTTAAAATTTGGTTCCCTTTTTGATCCTAATAAAAAAAATCTTTCTGTTCTGACAGTTAAATTTTAGTTTGTTTCTTATATGACATTTCCGTTAGTTTTAGCAACTAACACCGTTAAATCCAACATGAAAAATCCATTTTACCCCTGGTGTAGTTTGTGACCAAAATTGTGAACTGGAAGTCAAAAGCAATGGTGATGTGATCTGTTTTGTCTTGAATACATTACCAAATGAAACCAAATCTGCTATTTAGTACATTTTCAATTTTAATTGAAAAATTGGATAGAACCTCCCTTGTATTTTGATGATATATCCCCTGTACAGTTCATATATGCACAAATTATAACATACTTGGAGCAGATTCACATGCATGCAAACTAAAAGTTCATAGATACTTGGTCCAGGTTCACATATATGCAAACAGTCCACATATTTAGTCCTCTACACACATTCAGGTTCACATAGAGTTCACATATAATAGTCTAGGTTCACATCAGGTCAAATACAACACATGAAGGTCACATATAGCACATACAAGAGCCCAGGTTCACACATATATCACATAAACAGCTCAAAAGTTTCCAAAGTGAACCATGATATGGAAAGGGATCCAATGAGAATCACAAGCTAAGCCTCCTTTTGCTTCGTGTGCTCATTGCAGGGCTGGCATGACTCATTTTTTTGCTTCGTGTGCCCATTGCAGGGCTGTCATGTGGCACCATAGGAAGGTGTGGCAACTTATCAGCAACCTCTTTGCCTTTTCTTTTGGCATGTACCTTCACAGGAACAGATGTTTTCTTGTTGGCCACACAAATGGGTTGAGTTCTTGATCTACACATACACATTCATGGCAGCACATCATACATCACATATAGTAGCCCAGGTTAACAATAGAACAAATAGAACAATGCATAACATAACATAAAATTCAGAACTACCATAGGTTACCTTTTTGCTCCTCCAGATCCAGATTTACTCCCTTTCCCTTTTTCCTTAGTTGTTTTCTCCAACATTTGGCTATGGTGAGAAGAATGCAATTAGAATACAAAACCAAGCTTTCATCTAATCTACTACAAAATTCAGAACTAGTTCTTCCCTTTTTGATGCTCCAGTAATTGAGTTATCATGTTTTCTCTTTTTCGTAGTTGTAGGTTCCAAGCTTTGGCTATGGTGAGAAGTTACTTAGAAATCAAACACAGATTTCATTTAATTATGAGCACGAGTGTAAAGTTGCTAACCTTGGCGGAAAACACATAAAGGCTGCTGGAGCATCGTCCTCGCAAGGCACAATTGATGCTTTGGTGGTCTTTGCCCTCTTCTTTGGTGGTCCTCTACATGAGCAACAAAAAAGTAGTTAACATGTATGGAAATAATGCAAGTGAAGCAAGTTACACAATTAAATTTATTACCTCACAGCTAAAATAGCAGCAATGTCATCTGGGTTACCCTTCTTGCATTTATGCCAATGATGCCCATAGTCCTTACAAATAGGGCATAAGTGTTGGCCGCTTTTTCTTTTCTTCTCACTGCAGCCTTTATACCTCTCAGTTTTATGCCTACCCGCTGTGGATTTTAGTAGTGGTGGAAACATGAAGAATCCATGGTCAGATTTAGGCCATTGGTTCTTGTCAACCATGGCAGGTATTAGTTGGTCATAGGCTGCTCTAAATTTGTCAACGGAATAACACAAGTCCACATAATTCTGTATGTGTGCATTGATAAGAGATGTGATAAATGCTAGACCATGTTTGCAAGGAAGGCCAGAAACTTGCCATTGTCTACAAGAACATGTCCTGTCAAGCAAGTTGACCACAAACCTAAAGCCGCTGCCTCCCAATGTTGTCACTTCAGCGACTTCTTCTGAGCTTTCTACCACCTCCAAGTTTAATTCTCTAGTCTTTGCATTCAACTTCTTAATTATGTGGGGAAGAATCAACCCAACCAACTTCCTTGCTACTTTCCTCCTTCGGTTCCACATGATCATAATCATCTGCCTAACCTTATCAAAGAAGTCGCCCAAGTTCAAGGACTTGTGGTGCTTAATCCAATTATTGAAGCACTCAGCCAAGTTGTTTGTAACATAATCCACCTTGGAAATTGTTGAGAACTGACTCCTAGACCACAACCTAGTGTGCCACCTCCTAAGATATGCAGTTGCCGCTGGCTTTGCTATGTCCATTGCAACCCAATTTTTCTCAAATATATATGGGTTCCATGAGTAAGCAGCAGCCCAAAGGTGGTCATCAAACACTTTTCCATGAAACTTTTTCTTGAAGTTGGACACCAAGTGAAACATACATTCCCTATGTTCAGCCTCTGGGAACACTTCTTTTACACCTATCATCACTGGTTGCCCAGCATCGGTGCATATGGTTAAACCCCTTGGGGATCCTATGGCTTGTCTAACCATTTGCATGAACCAGATCCAATTCTCATTAGTTTCAGAATCGAAAACACCCATACAAACTGGATACATCCAACTATGGCCATCAACGGCGGTAGCACTAGCCAACTGCCCCTTGAACCTGCCTGTCAAGAAAGTGCTATCTACTGCCAAGTACGGCCTGCAGCCATTAAGGAACCCGTCGATGCAAGGCTTCAAAGCAACAAAAATTCTTCTAAATCTGATTTTATCTTTTATTGTGTAATGATCAATGATCACTATGCTACTGGGGCAACAACTTTCAATTTGCGCCTTGAAACTATACAGATTATCAAAGCTTGTATCCCAATCACCATATAGTTCCTTCAAGGCTAGCAGCTTACCTATATAGACTCTCTTAGAGTTGATGTCGATTCCATGATGCTCTTTAAGCTTCTTTCACAATGCCTTTGGTCCTAGAGTTGCATCCTCAATTAGCCAGTCCTTCACGTGCTCACATATCCACCGCTTGTTTGCATTCTTCAACTTCTTTTTTCTTTTTGTACTAGAGCAATCATGACCACAAGGGTTCTTTCTCACCTACAAAAGATGAACATAGAATATTAGTACTAGAGTAAAGATATAGCAGCAGCTACAGAAGAAGCAGCGGTAACTACTAACTACTAACTATTGTCTACAATATAGCTGCAGCATTAGCACAAATGCACAAGCAACATAAGCAGCAGTAACTACTAACTATTGAATCAACATGAGCAGCCAGCCAGCCACCATCGGCAGCAGCATAGAAGCAGCCAACAGCTAGCAGAAACAAAACTAGCACGGCAGCAGTGCATTAGAGCATCAACAGCAGCAGTACAGCTAGAGGCCTAGAGCATCAACATCAGCAATACATCTAGATTCTAGAGTAGTAGAGCATCAACAGCAGCAGTACAGCTAGAGTAAAGTTAGAAAATTACCATTACGGTGCACTCATCTTCCATTGTAGAAGCATATATCCTCCATGGACACTTATCTTCATCCCTTCTTGAACAAATAAGCTCTGAACCTATGTGGTGCACTCTTTTCAGTGTCAAACTCAAATTCATGTTTGACTGCATGCTGAGAAAGCGCCAATTTAAACTCTACCATATTGGGATATTTTCTTCCTTCGTTCATTGGAGGATCTACTTTATCATATTCAAAGTGTGGTGCATGATCTGCCTCGTGATATTCCTCATCTTCCTCTACTTCAACCTCTGACATGCTCTCATCCTCGCTCTCATCCTCGCTCTCAGCCTCGCTCTCATGATCAGGAACATAGTCTTTGTCCTTTTCTTTATCGGAACAAGGAACCATGATAAGAGGTACAGGTTCATCCTCTAAATAAATATTTTCCTCATCAACACCAACATACTCATTCTCAGGTATTGGGTTGCGAAGATAATCATCATCATCATCTTGTTCTGTGTTGTTAGGTTGGCTATGCACATCATCATGCCACTCCGTGATAGGCACATATGGTTCAGATGGATCACAATATGCAGTAAACATGTGCACAACCTTTGTCTTAGAGTGTTTCTCAAACATAGACACCAATTCTTGGTCAGTTGTTACTTCTGGGTAGATTTTCAGAAAATCATCATAGTACTGAATATGTGCAACTTCCAAATAACAAGGTGTGTACTGCTCTACGACTGATTCAACCAAGTCCTTATAATTTGTCAAGTCGGAATAAATAACCTTATCAAAACAAAAGCATTTAATATCTTTTCTAGCCTTTTTTGGGTTGCCAATCAATTTGATTTCAGTAGATAGATGAATTTGGATCCATCTTGTAAAAGCAAATGAAACATAATAATGAGTACTTTGTACTCCTAGGTCTTTCTTATACAGCAGCATGTGAAGACATAACCCATGTGCAAAAGATCAATTGTGTATGTGCAGCAAATATGGTCTCCAAGTAATCTGTTCCTTCTAGCCAAATATGGTGCAGCAAATAAAATTTTGGATTCATCTCATGGAAGATCTCTTCAAATCTGAAGCAAAGAGGACTCACCCTTCTAGCCAAGCCGATGTAGTGCCCTGCACTGCGCTGCCTCGCCCCTCCTCCACTGCTTGGCCACCCTCTGCCTCCCCACCATGGCCGCCCAGTGCAGCGCCATGGCCTTCCGGCGCCGCGAGTTTGCCCTGCACAGCGTAGCCTCCCCCTTCCTCCACTGCTTGGCCGCGCCCCGCCTCTCCACCATGGCCGCCCGGTGCAGCGCCGTGGCCCTCCTCCACCGTGGCTTCCACCCCGCCATCCGCGTTGGCCGCGCCCTCCTCCATGCCGCTCCTCGCGCCGCGCAGCCGTTGTGGGCCTCGCGCTCCGCGGCTAGGGTTAGGGCGGCCGCCCCCCGCCTCCCCACCATGGCCGCCCGGTGCAGGTGCAGCGCCGTGGCCCTCCTCCACCGTGGCTTCCACCCCGCCATCCGCGTCGGCCGTGCCCTCCTCCATGCCGCTCCTCGCGCCGCGCCGCGGCTGTGAGCCTCGCGCTCCGCGACTAGGGTTAGCGCGAGAAAGGGGAATCGGGAGGAGAGTAAATCGGGAGAGAATGTGCACTGTGAGGTCAAACGAGACTTTTCTGATTTTTTTTACTAGCGTGCTATAGCAGGGGTAAAAAGGACTTTTCAAGTCGAAGTTAACGGTGTTAACAGCAAAAATTGACGGAAATGTCATGGAAGGAAGAAAATGAAGTTGTGGTGTCAAAAAGGGAAAAATAAAATTTATAGGACCATATAGGGAACCAAATTTTAAAAAAGGGCCAAATAAGGAATTCTCTCATAGTTTTACGACCAGTGTGTATTTGGATCTTTAAAGTATACCCATTACAGTAATGAGCGGGTTCCGACAGAACAAGTGCCGTAAAAATCGTTTCAAGCCAAATGTGGAGCCCATCAGAAAATAGCAAATCTATACTACCTAAATAGTTCATCTCTACTATTTTACTTCTCTTGACACGCACCCTGTCCACCTCTGCACACCTGCCACATCAACATTTCATTAGTGACTTACATGAGGGACCCACCATAGGTTGACCAGGGTACAGAACGTCCACATCATCGTTCGGTTACCAGCTGTAGAGACCCACCACTGCCTCCGCAGCGTAAATGAACAGGGCACAGAACCTGACAGCGAGTTTGGTTCGGGGAAATTAGAGATGGGGTATGGGAGTTGAGGGGTGAGGAGATTAAAAATCCGCTGTTTGATTAGAGGGAGTGGGAGTTTAAGTGGGAAGGGGAATGGGAGTTGGAGAAGCCAATTCCCACCGATTTCATCCCAAGGGGTACCCTGTTAATTCGTGAGCAGAGTTTAATCCCATGCCAATTCCCATCATACACCAAACAAGGGAATGGGAGTAAAAATCTACTTTCCATGCCTAATCCCTTCGTAAACACCCTTGTGCAAACTCCCATTCCCCTGCCGAGTGTTTACGAAACAGGCTGTCAAAGAAAAACAGCGTACAGACGACCGCCCCTCTCCCTCGATTCAGCCTAATATCCATCCCCCTTTTCCCTTGATCCTATCTCACGCCTCTCCGGCAGGACCACTGCCCGGGCTCGCACGGCAATTTAGCCGAACCCATTCACCCCCTTTTCCCCTGTGTACAGTCGGGCGCGGTGGCCAGGATCCCATCTCACGGCCCTTGGGCAGTACCACCGGCTCGCCTCCCCTCTGCGATTTCCCGGGGATCGCTCGGGCTATGATCCCCTTCTACATGTAGTGCCATGGTCTGGAGTTATTTCCGTGGTGCCATGGTTGTGAAGCCAGATTGCGCACCTATTTCAGCCGGCCCACCATGATCTCCCCCGGGTGAATGCCTCTCTGTTTTCTGGTGTTCATGCTGTCCTTGGTTCTAAGTCAAGCTGCATGGAACATTACGGGGTTGATTCACTTGTATGGGTATTCTCTTACAGGTCTGGCGTCGATTTGCAAATACGGAGTAGATATATAAGCACCGTCTGTACTATGTGGTTGGGGTACCTATTAAGAGATCACCATTGTTGTTAGATTTCATCAGAATACAATATATTGGGTTGTTGACAGATATCTTTTCAACAATATTGGCCTCCTTAATACATGATATCTTTAGCGCAGCTTTATTTATCTCAATTTTGTTTTTTCCTGATTGGCAAATTTGATAATTAAAATCTCTTTTTCATCAGGTCACTGCAGAAGATTATATTTGTTTCTAATCCCCCTTCTATATACTCCCAAGGTATCACCTTTTGCACTATCGTGTAGTTCCATTTCAGCAGTAGTATGTAATTTAGTTTTAAAAAAGTTCTAAATTCTCAAATAGCCTCCGAGCAGAATGTCGCAGGTTTTGCCCAGCGTTGCCAGATCCATGTTGTGGGTGGTATTTGTTTCCTTGACGACAAATTCAGAGTTATTTTGAATTCTTGCCACCGGTCTTTGTGTCAGAGCTAACATCACTGCATCTGTCGGCGACAACACACACCACTTGCAGTTCCTACCGTCTCTCCTCCAGGCTCGGCTTGAGTAGCGTACCTGCCTGATCCAACAACCGGTGTTTTCTCTCTGATGACTCTCCAATCTGCAAATTGATTTGTGTTCCCTGCTCATGCTACACAAGGGTGGCACTTGGAAAATTGCCTGTCTGACATGGATGTACTCCCATTTTTGCTCTGAAGAATTTAGTATTTTTTGCTCCCATTACTATGTTGATGCAAAATTGCTAGGTTACCAGACAATATGTGGTAAGACGTCTTCGATCAAGCAAATATGGAATTCTTAAGAAGGTAAGAATGTTTCTCTCTTTTGTAATATTTAGAATATTTGTCAGCTAGCTGTAGCTATTTTTACTTGCTTTACCCAGTTATTTTTCTGCAATGAATGGCCATGTTAATTCCCTCTATGTAATTCCGTAAAATAGATCATGCGCGGGTTCGAACAAATTTATGAAATTGCTACTTTTTGCTGAGAGTAATTCGAGTATAGCACCTATTGTATTCTGTTATGTTATACGCAGATAAAGGAGACGTTGTTTCATTTCAGGTGGTGGCTGCGTGAGAACCATAAGACCCAAGTCTGAATTCCCCTGAGGTCCCCCCCCCCCCCCCCCCCTCGCATTGCCTCCCCTGAGGCGACTCGGGGGCGAACCCTAGATCCCCTCCGCGCTTCCCCCTCCCTCTCCTCTCCCTCCGCCGCCGCCTGAGGTGCTCGCCGGCGCGGCCGCGCGCGACACCTACGAAGGTGGCGGCGGGGATCTGGGGTTCCGTCTTTGCGGAGGGCCCCGCCATTCGGGGCGGCGGCTCCGATGGTTGGTGCCGGCATGGCCGGTGCTGACGGGCTGCGGCCGGCGGGTGCTGACGGGCTGCCTCCCTGGCCTTGCGGGCGGCCGGGTGGGGGGGTGGAGGGCGCTGGCGATGCGGCGCCCCCGCGTGGGTGGCCATGCGCGTCCTGGAGAAGCTTCGTCCTCGACCTCGATCTGCTCCGATCTGCGCTAGCTCCAGCCCCTGGTGTCTTCGGTCGTCGTCATGGGGGTCAGGACGGACGGATCTGGTGGTTGGGCAAGATTCCGGGGGAAACCCCTGGCCGGCACGGCGGCCCCACCAAAGGCGACGTCTTTCGGCGCCGTGTTCCTTCCTGGAGGCTTTGGTGTGGTACTCCCCTCCCACCCTCCCTCGAGCACAGGTGAAGACCTACCCTTCCCTTGCTTGGACGACGGTGGCATCCGGTGCCGTGCTCCTTCTTGAAGGCATCTTTCGGGGATTGCTCGTGTGGGGTGGAGCTGCTGGTGGCACGGTGACGGTGCGAGGCGGCCTGATCATTTCAGTGGCTGCCGCCGTGGTCTCGGTTGCGGAGTTCCAATCCCTGACCACCCCTTGGTTGTGCCCCTTTTTGGCCTTCTCCGTGGATCTTCGCCTACGTTTGACGACTCGCGGCCGACATCCTGTCCTGCGGCGTCCGGCGACGGTGCTCTTTGGTCGGCTTCCGGTGCGTGTGGGTCTGCCTCTGCTGTTTCCCTATGGTGGCTCGGCGCCCTGGTCTGGGTTCATGTGGAACCTCTCTGTCGGCCGCCGGTGCGGCTCCCGTCGAGCCCGGGTGAAAGGGTTGTGGCCCTTTGCGGCGGCAGAGACAGATCTTCTGTTGCTCTTGTCTGCCCGTGCGGTTGCAGTCAGCAGTACAATACAAGCCCGGAGTTGCCGTGCTGGTGAAGCCTTAGTTTGGTTGCTTCTTTGGCATTGCGGTGGTCGTTGGCAACACTGTTTGTTGTTGCCTTTGAGCCGTTCCTCTTAGCACTATGTATTTCTGCTCCGCTTTGTTTCCTTTTCTTTGTAATGTGGTCCTTTGTAATCCTGGCCGGTTGATAGCTTTGTTAATTCAAAGCCGGCCTAGGTTCGAGCCCTCTCTCGGGCTCGGCCGATGCCTTTTCTCTAAAATTTTTTTCAGGTGGTGACCCCCCTTGCCCAACAATTCTTAAGAAGGTAAGGAATAGCATTTTGTTTATTGTTTATTTCATATGGCATCGAACTAATATTTCCGGCAGAATTTAGACTAAACTGGAGAGGGAGAACAAACTTGATACACTAAGCAATGTCGGTCATCTGAGGGCTTGGGCGCCTGTTCTTCAAGTTTGCGAGGTACTAACTGTACTTGAGGAATATCATTTAGTGACTGCCAAAATCTATTGATGTGTGTACAGAATATCAACAAATGTACCATACTCATTCATTGTCATGTAATACAAGAATATGTGAATGCGTTGTATCAAAAGGTGATCCATACCGTAGCAAGTTGTGCAAACATCTAAATGGTCGAGATTAATTGAAACTTTTAGCCTAACTTCAAGCATGGACATGAAAGATTAATTTTTATTAGACACGTTTTTTTGGATGAACTGGAAAATATTCTAAATGTTCGAAACACCATTTGAGGCACTGATAATACATACATGGCGCTTCTGCTTTAATGCATTATTTTCTTTCAGATGTATATGATATAGTTGGTATTTTTTCCCTTGCAAATTATTTGCTCAAACTTCCAGCTGCAACGCAACTGGCATACCTGATGGATACTATTATCCATTTGGAGCTTCTCCACCATGATGGATAATACATCCTTTGATGTCATCTGGATGACCGGTGAGTCCTATCTTATCTTTTAGTTCAGATTTAGGTGATAATTGGTCGCGAGGTCCTGATTTTGGTTCCATGCTGTGATTTCCATGTCAGACTATAATGGGGAATGAGTATGACACGCTAAGTTGGTCTCTTCCATTGTCATGTTGTTTTAGTTTTATTCCAATGTGCAGACACGTCTCCATACATGTGGATGTCCAATGTCAACACACTCAGTTCAAGAATAAGAAGTGGCCTTCAAAGACCAGGTTCGCTACACTTGGCCTCACTGCCAAACTCGGGCTTTTATTTTTATTTTCCAGTTGACGTCTAAACTTTTCAAATGATGAGAGGAAGACGATCAAAATGCTGCAATATTGTAAGTCGCATCCATATTTTCCATTTTTTGACCTATAGGCATGACTCCATTTTTCTTGGTCTATCTGAATACGTGTTTGCAGGTGATCAAGATTTACTCTACTTTTTTTTGTCAGCAATCGATTAAGTTTAGGGCAGCATGTATTAATCATGTGTATTTTTCTGAAGAAAACGGCACGAGCATTGCCAAGGCATGTACTCACTGTACATGGACTCTCTTATTTATTCCCATCAGTGTATGTGTATACCCTACAATTCCACATTTCTTCTGTATCAAATATATTTCTTTCTATCAATGCTATGGATTTCCTGTCCTGTGGTTCTACTTTTTTATTGCACAACATTCCTTCTACCTACCGAATCTGCACTCCAAGGCAAGTTACAGATTTTTGTTTGGCTTGAATGAAATTTCGTGGCTGAATTTCTTTGCCTGCTCGCACGGAACACCAGTCCTCCGCACGAACTGGTGACTTTTTCTGATTATGCCTAGCATATATTTATGATTATAGCTGGTACATTTTAATTCTGAACGTATTACCTACCAGTAGCATTTTTTCCTGCGTGCTTACACAGCACATACACCCGGATACTTAGAAGACACTCATTCTCAGCAATAGAATGATTTATTACCATGGCCCTTCTACTCTGTTGCGGCAAGAGTACTATTGATGATAACATAGGTAATATGAAAGAATAGACTACTGAAAAATAGATCTATTCGAAGATCTTAATAGGATGACAGAAATACATCTGCAAAAAACAAAAGCATGATGTACGCAATACTATCTAAAGGAAAAAATTACTATATTCGAGACTTAAACCACCTTACATAGAATGCCTCTGCCTATTGTTGACTCTAATTTTGTTTGCCATGTAGTATTTTTATGTTCTTATAAGAGAAGGTGTAGTAGCAGCTTAAAATTATGCAATCTATATCACCTTCCGTAATGTTGTTTGTGATATTGGGTTGTTCTCATTTAACACAATTTTTCAGCATACCATTGTGTTCATTAATTCTCGATATTTCTATGAAAAATCTTTTCTAAATGATGCAAAAGCTTATATGTCTTTATATTAATCATGTGTGCTTGGAAACAGGGTTTAGTTCTTATTCTTATGGACTTTCAACAGTTATCTATAGTTTTCCAATTGAGGTTTCAAGCATTTATCTTATGATTTAACATGTGTTCCGCAGCAACGCACGGGTTATCATCATGTATAGACTACAATTGGGTCCCGGTGACAAAAGAGAGCCGAATGACCTAGCCTGCCGCGAGGATGCACAGGATGAGGGGCATGACGGTGTCGCAAAAGAGAGCCGAATGACCTAGCCTGCCGCGAGGATGCACAGGATGAGGGGCATGACGGTGTCGCCCGACAGTTAGCGCGGACACGCGGGACGAGCTCAAGAGGCACGATTGCGTCGGGCTTGGCTCTGCTGCCATGGCCTCGGCATCAAGCGGCTCTTGACCAGCCGATGGCGCGTGGTCAAGCAACTCTTGACTAGCAGCGCAGTCGTGGCGGCCAGAGGCGCCACTGCCTAGGCAGAGGCAGACGCCTACGCAGAAGGCAGTCCCGGGCCGATTCAGGCGGCACGACCTCAGGGTTGATGGTGGATGGCTCTGGCGGCTCCATGGTGATGCACGGGCGGTAGGGGGGATGTGGGACGGTGCGGTAGCAGCAAGGCTAGCACCCGCAGAGGCGCAAGGTTGGGAAGCAGCGGTGCTGAAACCTCCCTCCCGTCAAGCACACGCGCCATTGGGTATACGCAGGACCTGGCCGCCAATATTCTACATATACGATGCGGGAAGCTCGTCTTTGAGTAAACTACAAATACAAATTGAGTACGCCCGAGTTTACAGTATCTAGTTTGGTCATTCTTTTTTTGTCTCCAAAACACTATAACCGTAGTCTTACATGCCACCCGAGTAGGTCTAGATCTGTGGTCTAAGACGTGTATATAGATAAACACGATGCTACGAGATTGTAATCGTGTATAAAAATTAGAAGAGAATAAAGAGAAAAAGAAGGGAACATGTGCACTTGCCCAAAGTTTTTTGTGTGCGTGTGTTCGTCGCTTCATGTGATTGTTCCATGGACGAATTTCAACATGCAGTCCATGAAATCCAGACCATGAGGCTGCTCGGTCTGGTCTGGTGACTCCGGTCTGGCTTGGCTCGTCAGCGGTCAGTCCAAGTGGCGGCTTGCTCACCTTACCGGGGCGAAGCTACACTTCATAATTTTAAAAACTGGACCGGAAAAAACCAGAACCAGCAATTCGAACGGCTTTTAAGCCTGATGGACCGTTTGAGCGACCAAACCGGAAAAACCGTCGAACCGGCCAGTTTTGGAAAAACCCGATGAACCAGGCGGTTCACATAAAACCAGATGGTTGGATGATGATTTCACAAAAGCCCCTCAATCAATTAGTTTTTGTGTGTACAAGCTAAGGGTAGCGTCGGTAAAGGAAAAAAACCCTCTTTCGGTAGGGTTTTGGCCGATTGGGAGCTCTCTCTCGATTTTGTCCATAGAGACAAATAAGGATGGCAATTTTACCAATGGGTACGGGTACCCGCGGATACCGTACCCGCATGGGCAGGGTATGGTCATAATTTTATACCCACAGGTAGTACCCATACCCTACCTGGTAAGTCATGGGTAGGGCCTTTTACCCATGGATATACCCATACCCTACCCGTTTTATACTGACATGTGAATCTTACCCGTGATTCACAATCGCAAGTGTACCTATGTTAAGGTTGTGTCGTGAGCTTATGAACCTATGTTAAAGTTGTTCCCAATTGTCAATTTGAATTGAGATAATTGTCATGTACTCAGCTATCTGTTATTGAGTTGAGATCAACGTTTTTTTGTCAAATGTGCTATAGATGAATGTAAAATTGTGAATAACTTGTGTACTGTTTTATCTACCCGTTGGGTACCCAATGGGTATGGATACCCATCGGGTATGGGTACGGGTAAAGTATCGTACCCATGGGTACAAATATGGGTAGAATTTTATACCCACTGACTAAACGGATATGGGTATGGTATTGCTCTACCCGCCCCGTACCCTACCCATTGCCATCCTTAGAGACAAACCCATCGGGCACCACTGCCCCCTCCGCAGCCACCCTTGCTCGGCACTGTGGTGAGGCGACCCCGCCTCTCCCTCACCGATCCGGCTCCGCGCGGCAGCAGAACACATTTTTTTTATCTATTGATTGATGTATTTATTGATAAAAATATATATTATTTTATTGCTTAAAAAACCGACAATCGAACCGGTGAACTGGTGGTCCAACCGATAAAAACCTGAATCGGTGGCCTTGCCGGTTCGATTACCAGTTCGGCTTTTTAAACTATGACTTACTCTGACAATAATCCTAGACGTACACGCTGTTTAAAGGGTTGTTACGGAGTATGTTAAAAAAAAAAAGGGTTGATACGGAGCCTTCCTTAAATCTCTGTTGGCGCCCCCCCCCCCCCCCCCCCCGGCGCCAATTTTCCCCCGGGGTGGCCCGCCTTACTATCCTTCTTTCCAATCACCCTTTGCCATGTCAGCATGTATTACCTGTATGTGTAGAATTACTGCTTACTGCTTACGTCTGTTGACCGACACGAGGAAGCCGGCGGCGAAGCAGTAGGTTCTGATCTAGAGGCGATCAACGATTGTGCAGAAGCACCCTCGTAAGAAAAAAAAAAGATGGTGCAGAAGCTTATGACGCCGCTCGCAAGAGAAGTAGGAAACCAGTGATCGATACTCGTATCTTATTTCAAAAACATCCATCGTCGCTGGATTATACACTTGTCTGGAAGAACAAGGTAGCTAAGCTATCGGAGAGGCGTTGCCACCACCGCCCCCGGCCGCCGCCAGCGGCCCCATTTTCTTGACGCACTCCTTCATGCACTCGTCCATCGACAAATAGCAAACTTCCACGGCCACGCGACAGCAGTAGCAGCGCTCGCCCTTGCAGGCAAATGACCTCTTATCGTAGACGCACAGCCCGTAGGGCAAACTGATCTTCTCGCCGCCATCGTCCATGGTCCGGCCTGCATATGTGGAAATAGATAGTAATTGAGTAACTATAAGCCAGCGCCATGATCAACGAAGCAGAAAAGAACGAGCAATGGCAAATATACAGCGGATTATTACATCGCGCCTGGGTGGCGAGGAGGAGGCATATGATGAGGAGCAGCGTGACCGCGCGGACGGGGGCCGTGTGCTTATCCATCGTGGGTATGAATGATGTCGATGAGGTGAGCAGTAGGCAGTGCTGTGAGATGGTTTTGCTGCGTCGGGGGCATGGTCCATATATGTAAGGATGGAAATGAATCTACTATCGTGATTTACTTTTCTTTCGAGCATTGGGAAGATTGTGCAAAAGATTGTGGAAAATATCAAGGCCCGGTTCTTAGGTATTAATTGCTTCGCTTGCTAGATTTTTTTTTCTTGGGTACTAGGCAATTGCTGTGCGTGGTAAGGGCATGTACAATGGTTGATAAGATAGTCTTATCTTAAGTTTTGCATGTAATCTAGAGATGACAAAAAAAGGTGTATACAATGGGTCATCTCTTAGCCTTATCTTCAATAACTAGCAATTCCTAAAAACATGGTGAGACATATTGTGCTAAGAGATCATCTCTTGTCTTTTCTTAAATAAGATAAGACAAGCCTTTTCTTATGAGTTCTCTCTCCTCCACCTCATCATTTATCCTACGTGGCGCTTCTAAGATAGCACCATTGTACATGCCCTAAGGGCCACAAATATTAACACAATGAATTTTAGGTTCCAACCGAATCAGCATCAAATATTTTCTCAGCGGTAATCGTGATTTACTTGTCGTTTTATTATCATAAAATAGATTTCAACTGCCAATTGAATCAGCATTTATTGGCTTACCAAACGAAACATGATTTTGCCAATAAGCTTGGTAGGAGAGACATGTTTGGGCAGTTTTGAAGATTAGTCTTGCTAAGTCTCAGTTGATTGAGACTTTGTTAATCTCAGTCGATGCTATATCCGTGAGATCTTACATTAAGATCCGTGCAAAATTTTCTTTTCGGTATTTTTTCTCTCTTGCATGTATATCACTTGACTGAGACTTTGTTAAATCTCAATCGACTGAGACCTAGCCCTTTGAAGATAACCCGCTAGTGAAAAAACCAAAGGTGGGAGGAAAAAAATTAAAATGAGGAGGGTAGAAAGCGGAGAGAGGAGTAGGAGAGACATGTTATTATCCCTGAAGGGACATTTAGGGCATCTTCCACACTGACCCTCAAATCGGACACCGTATCCCTTCGTGGACCGGTGGGGGATTAGTCCGCAAAAACTGATGGGGCAGCCGGCCATCCAAAACTAGCCGACTTTCACCTCTTTTTTTAAGACCGGAAGCTTAAATAACCACATATCAAATCATAGTTCTAATTTAAATAATACAATCTAACAAAGTTTTCTAGTTAACGTAGTTCAAACTTAAAAATTGACTAGCACATATGTTTCAGTTGTCCCCTTTAGCCGCCCACATGTGCTCAATCAAATCTTCCTTGAGTTGCTCGATGCCGAATTTGTTGATGCATTTGAACAAACTCATTACACATTGCCGAATTTTGATCAGGATGTTCGATAGGATGCTCGTATATGTAATCGATGTCCGAATGCATTGCTTCAAAGAAGGGACAAAAAAATAGCACGAGCATTTCAACAAACATTTGTCAGACGTGGTGACTACCGTACAGGCGGATGGTACCTCGTGGCAGACGGACGAGAGGTGTGGAACGATGGCGGAAGAAAAGCGGCATGGAGACCTAGTGCTGCGGTGGAGGTTGCAGAGTTCCGACTGGGGCTTGGCAGGCAGCCGAGGTGGTAGAGCGGCGTCGGCGAGAGAGAAAGCAGATGCATAGAAAGAGTGAAGGTTGGAGACGTGAGGTCTGGGCGGGGTTTTGGGTGGGGTTTTGATTGGGCCGTGGGTGTTGGAGTCCTATGTGACTGGTGTACAAACTACCGCAAAGTCCCGCTAGTTTGCTTCCAGATAGCTTGGTCTGGACATTGGCAAACTGCGTCCAGATAGCTTGGTCTGGACGCTGGCAAGAGTTATGACGGTCCAGACATACCGATGCAGGACACCGTTGGATGGCAAACTGCATCCAGATAACTTGGTCTGGAAGCTGGCAAGAGGTATGACGGTCTACTTTGGAGATGCCCTTATTGCTTTATTAAGGTGGTTGGGCAACTCCTCACACCATCACCTCCGTCACCTGATTTGGGGCGTTCCTGGTCGTCAGATTGTCCTTGTTTTGGTCAACTATGTCGTATGGGCTGTCAAATCTTCAGTGGTCGTTTTCACCTCACAGTTCATTTCGATGGCCAATAATTGGTAGGTTTGTCTCTTGTGCTAATTTTCCGGGTGAGCCGTTTGTATGTGCGAGCCAGCCTGTCCTTGCACACCGCATGTGTGTTGTGTGTGTTTGCGCCCCGTGTGGGCATTGTTTCAAACACCAACCGCCACTCCTCAAACTATATCTCTCTTTCCCCTCGATCCCACAGTGCAAAACCCCCTCCATGCTCCTCGCTCCTCCCTCGTGAACCGCCATCGTCATCGTCTATGTCTGGCCCAGAGGACCGGCTCAGCCCATTGTTTCTTCTCCACCCTTGACCTAGGGTTTGCGAGGCCGGGTCTTCCTGATCAGGGTGGAGGACAAGGGGAGGACCAGCAGGCAGTGGGGGGAGCAACGCGGCCGGAGTCCTCTCTCACTCTCTCCCCCTCTCCCCCCTCATGCTCTCCCCCTCCCTCTCGCTCCCCCTCCCTCTCACTCTCCCTCTCCCTCCCCAGCGTGTTGGTGGCGGCTCGAGCATTGGGGGCGAGCATGTCAGCACGTCCTCACCGTTATTGCCCCTTTATCAAGGTTTGTGCTAGCCCTTAGGTTAGGGTACCGTTGCCCAGGTTCACCTTGTGTTGCTAGCAATGAAATTACATGGTAATGTGCAAGTACATTATCTCGTCATAGAAAAATAGAATTTTTACTGATTATTTTAACATCACAGTAAATGGAATATGGTAATTCAACATCATAGTGGGTTTGGGTCACTGGAAATTCTGCATGTGTTCTCGCTAAAAACAGATAGGATTGATCGGTTTGTTGACTTACAATTATTTCATCATATCCTTCCTTTTATCTATCAGGTGAGCAGTTCAATAATCTAGAAGAGGAAACTATTATATATTCTACCAATCAAAATTAGGGTGTCTCTACTAAGTTCCAACTAAAAAAGCTCAGTTTGACAATTTGACAATTTGTCTTTTCTACGCAGACCAAACTGAGACTAGTCATAGTGGAGTAACTTAGGTAGTAACGTAGCACATTCCAAGATAAATTTGCTTATGTGATATGTATTTAATGAGATGAGATCTGTTTAGAGTAACATAGGAGTAATATGTTACTGTAACATAGCGCTTCCCAAAAGAAGATGAGTCTACAAGTTAATAAATGAATTCATCTATGACACTACTACTATGTTACTTTGCACTATAGTAGTAGTAACTTAGACTATCTGGGTAGCTGCAAAAGAGTTTTACGCGTAGTATGTGATCCCGAGCTCCAGTGATCCCGTATGAACAGTAAAATCCGAAAAAATAGTAAAAAATTCAAAAAAATCTGAAATTTTTTGGCAAGAAACTTTGATGTTTTTTCTACATGCGTGCAAAAATTCATGACGAAATGACATTCATGCAGGTCTCGGCAAAAAAAACAAAATCGATGCTCCAAAATGCTTTCAAAAACAGTTTTTTTGGAGCATGATTTTGTTTTTTTTGTCGAGACCTCCACAAATGTCATTTCATCATGAAAATTGGCATGCATGTATAAAAAACATCAAAGTTTCTTGTCAAAAAATTTCAGATTTTTTTGATTTTTTAATTATTTTTTTGGATTTTACTGTTCATCCGGGATCACTGGAGCTCGGGATCACATGCAAGTTTTCGTTTTACTACAAGTCATATACCTTTGTAGTAGCTACAGCCCGTGTCCGAGAAGTACTAGTAGGATGTCACGTCCGGGCAGGTTTTGTTAGACGTGTCAGTAGTAGGCTCCGTGTATCTAGCTTGAGTCCAAGTACTATTATAGCAACTATAGCAGATACCGTAAAATCTTGTGGTGCAAAAAGTGTTTTACCAGTAGCCGCCGTCACGTGGCGAGGGCGTCCGGAGCTGTCGCGTGAGCGCGAGACTGGTTGCGATGCAGATGCAGGATGGCGGCAACTCAATCATGCAGAGAATCTGGGGAATGAGATGGATTGCTTGGTCAGATTGATTGCTAGACAACATCTGCGCGGCTTCGTGTAAAGAGGAGGCTTGTGCATAATATCACTACATGCATGTGAGATTTTATACAGGTACATGGGTATGGACAGTGGCGGAGCTACAACAAGGCCGAGTGGGATGGGGCCCGCCGAGCCCATGTACATGTTTTATTGTGTATTTACTTTTGGGCTGTGAAAAACATGCCCGGTACTTATTTCCTCCAGATGGCCCGCCAACTATTTGGGCCAATCTCCGCCACTGGATATTGGTTTGAGAATTCTAGGTTCTGATCTAGATTTGCTAAAAAAAAGGTTCTGATCTAGAGTTGATCATGCGGCTCGCAAGCAAAGTAGAAAACCTATTCACAAAAAACAAAAAACAGAGTTGAAAACCAGTGATCGTCCCCCGCAAAAAAAAAAAAAAAAAAAAAAACCCAAGTAATCGATAGTTGTTTCTTATTTAAAAAAAATCAAATTGTTCATGGATCATACATCTCTTTGGAAGAACAAGGTAGCTAAGCTATCGGAGAGGTGTTGCCCCCGCCGCCCCCTGCCGGCGGCTGCGCCCCCAATTTCTTGCACTCCTGGGTGCACTCGTCCATCGACAAGTAGCAAACTTCCACACCCACGGTACAGCAGTAGCAGCGCTCGCCTTTGCAGGCAAACGACTTCACATCGTGGACGCACAGCCCGTTGGGCAAATTAATCTTCTCGCCGCCGTCGTCCATGATCCGGCCTGCAGATGTGGAGACAGATCAATAAATATAATCTAGCGCCATGATTAACAAAGGAAACAAGAACGATCAATCGCAGATATACAGATCGAGGAATGAGCAAGGATTATTACATCGCGCCTGGGTAGCTAGGAGGAGGCACACGATGAGGAGAAGCGTGGCCGTGTGCTTGTCCATCGTGCGTATGAATGATGTCGATGAGGTGATGGACACAGCGGTAGGATGCTTGGCGGATGCGTGTTGTCAGATGCTTTCGCTGCATCGGGGGCATGGTCTTGTGCACATATATAAGGATGGAAATGAAGCTACGACGGTAGGCCTCCAACATACATTTTGGTATTAATTTCTGTATGATCGCTTGCCAGATTTTTTTTGGGGTTGTATAAGGGCCGCAAATATTTTGTCTGCAATAATCATAATTTACCTGCCATTTTATTACCAAAAATGGATTTTTGGTGCCAACTAAATCAGCATCAACTATTTTGTTTCCAATAATCATGATTTACCTGTCGTTTTATATTACCAAAAAATGGATTTTAGCTGCCAATTGAATCAACATGTAACATGTATTGGCTTACCAAGGAAAACTTATTTTTTGCAATAAAACGTGGGGCAGTAATTAAAGGCGTTTTTCAAGAAAAGCCGGCCGTGAAAAACCAAATGTGGGAGGGAAAAAATTCAAAACAAGGAGGGTAGAAAGCGGACAAAGGACGAGTGGGGAGAGATACGAGCAGACATTTGATCCTTGATGAAGTGACATTTTATCCAAACTAGTAGAATGCCCGTGCGTTGCCACAGGCCTTTTAATTCGTTTTCTTGTTGCATATGTATACCAGTATTGTTGTGCAAAAGTCGTTCAAATTTTGGTCCCTTCCAATAACATTGCCTCAGGACCCTTGTAGATGGTTTTCTTTGAACGCCGACATAATCCATATTCATCTCTCTCATACTATGCAAAAATAATTGTATATAGAAATGCATCTTTTCCATTATCATGTGAAGCATATGTACAAATAAGTACAATTATTTGTATACATCTCTTCTGATGGTGTAAAACTCTGATGAAATTGCAGTCCCTTCCATCATAGTTACACCAATGACTTTGTGAATCGACATTTTCAAAGTGTCATCCAAAGCCATTAGTTTTTATCTCTGATCTAAAAAACTGATCATATAAACATATATTAAAATAAAAATAATGAGCTCATATACAATATACATTCATTGGTCAGCTTGACCATTTTTAGTCAAGTGAGTGGTATCGTGCTTTTTAGTAGAGTGAGTTGCATCCCAATTTTAAAAAACTGTAGGCTCACCTATAAATCACGTAATTATTCCCCAAAAATGACTTGTTAGATATGTGATATTTTTTACTGTATGAAAAAGTAACTCACTCTCTCACCACACAGTGCTAACACTCACATCTGATATCCCTGGCCTATTCTCCCCGCCACCACCTCTCTTTGTCACGGCTTCTCACTACCGCCTTTCCATGGATGCCACGGCAATCAGCCCACACCTTCTTCTCCATGATTAAATAGTATTACTATCACTCAACTTCTCACGGCTTCTCACTACCGCCTTTCCATCGATGCCACGGCAGTCAGCCCACACTTTCTTCTCCATGATTAAATAGTATTAGTATCACTCAACTTCATGCATCCATGCGTGTCGCTATTACATGGTACACAAAGCTTGACAACTTCTTAGACTTGTAATGCGCCTCTTAATTTCAGCAATAATTCAATAAAAAGCTAACTGTATATAGGAAAGGTTGCATTTATCTTGAATCTAGTTTATCTTTGACAATATCATGAACCTGGTGCTAGTAGAAAGCTCTAAAACTCTACATACCCAATGTAATGTTTTTTTATAGAATATATCCCTTTTTTAGAGTGAAAGATCTCATGAAGATCAAGTATGCACCTCTTTCAGTTAATATGTGTTTATCACAACATGTGGTTCCTAGGAAGATCTTTCAATTTTCTTCTCAATATCGCAGCCTTAATAAGTGCACTTGTAATAGCTCTGCATACATGGTTGCAGACAAATTACATCTTGGGTTCACAAGATTATGAGATCTAATGCTTCTGAAGCTAGGGGATATGTACATATATAGTTAGTACCTTTCTTACCGACGTAGTGGTCATGGTCGTGGTTGCCTCAGCAAGCATCGAGGCAACTTTATTATCATGATTTGCATGAACTTAAAATAGAACATAATGATTCCTTTTTACATGTGCTATGAGTTTATAGTATTTGGAACAGGCAACCTCAATCCCATATCATTTTCGAGGTTCTTCCTAAAAAAAGCATACCGCTTATTTGGCACATCTAGATAATTTCATAAAATGAATTGTAAACAATATATTCTTCTATGCTTTAGTGAATTCAGGAGGTAAGTGTTGTGCAAAGGCAGAAGCTTCTACAGTTTTGGCGCTCTTAATAATGACACTTTAGGCCCAACAACCAGATTTGGACAGGTTTCTATCTGGGTAAAAAAACACAAAAGAAGAGCTTTTGCATGATTTTTTTTTCTCATGGATTTTCTTTTGGTCAAATAATTAAAATCTAATTTATACTAAATAAAACATTACATGTCAGACTTTGAAACTTGTTAAAAACAGTGCTTGTTTGGTTCTAGAAAACAAAGCAGTTTTTTGAACCCTAATGTCGATTATCTACTTCTTTCAAAGAAAAGTAAACTTCTAAACCTTCAGTTAAGTTGATGTGGAAAAGAACAATGCATCTAAGAAACAAACAAAACTAAGAAACCACATAAATGAACTCTGGCATATATATATAAGCCATGGGAAAACATTTTCAATTTCTTAACCTTCAGGCAAAGATGTAGATTGTCTTGTTGTCAGAATAGTAACATGGCTTTTCGCAATTATACACTTTTTTAAATCTTTCATATCCAAATTTTCATGATTAATTTATCTGCCTTGCTCACTATTAATTTATCTAGCATCTTCAGTAGTCGAGCTCTATCACACAGACCAAACCCTTTTTAGGGTGATCCAACTATGATGCATGACTCAGGAAATTCTTTAGCAATTAGGGTTAGCCAACTACGATACATGGCTCAGGATTTTTGTGATGCAGTAGCCGGCCATGTTGTAGCATATCGTTTTTTCGATAAAATGCTGTAGCATACCTGCATATGCTTGTGTATAATTTAACTGCTGAGACGAACATCTCCTGATCCTTCTTTAATACAGAAATTAAATGGAGAACATGGCTAATGACCTACAAAATCTGCTACTCCCTCTGTAAAGAAATATAAGAGTATTTAGATCACTACTAACGCTCTTATTTTCATTATGGAGGAAGTAGTTCTTAACACCGCACCTTGCCTTCCTGTCTCGCAGAACACAAAACATACCTTTTCTGATCGCATGGTCAATCTCATACTCCTGTGTCCGGGCCGCGCTTAAGCAAGCAGATGTACTGGACGCCGAGGAACTTCCAGCACCCCGGCAATGGCGGCTAGCCATGGCGGCGCCTCAGGATGGCCCGCCTCGGTGGCGGGAATGGGAGCAGGCACGAACGGCTGCGCGCGGCCGTGCTGCTGTCGTCGGTCCGCTTGCTTGTGAGCCTCCGAGATGCGTACATCGAGCAATGCTAGCACTGGACGGTGGTGCACTAAAGCTGTATCACAAACCATAACAATATCGACTCACTACACATTGTGCCAAAAAATAAATAAATAGGTGAAAGGGAAAAACTGTAGCACTGAAGAATCTGCATTTCCCAAATAGTCATAGTGAGATTGGAAAGAAGAAAACAGCGAGAATCTAGCAACTTAATTAGGATATGCTATGTCCTTTGGATGAAGTGGTGAGCAAGCAAGTCTATTAATCCTAAAACAGGTATCCTCTCGCAATCAAAGAACTGTAAGTTAGAACAAATTGGAATCCATCAAGTAGAAGAAGGATTAAAACACACATCATACCTCAAGCTGATTTGCAATTATGTAATCCCAAAGATACTTAAGGACATCATAATGAGGCACTGCACAAAGGAATTTCGCTACTGCGCCAGAAACGACCGCATAGAGTTGATTTATAGGAGGCATTGCACAAAATTTTTTTAAGCCACCAGACCCACCTATTCTCCACTTAGAAGCACTGGAAGAAATCTTAAACATACCATATCAATCAGTTTACAATCTTTACATACATGAAGAATTGATATGCGTTCCTAACTGGTATGTGTGACAATATCCAAGGGCTGGCCATGGGAGCACGAACCACTACATAAATCCAACAATTCAGTGTCGGGTCAATATAATCTTGAAGAAAGATAAACTAACCATGCCCATTAGCTAAATACTATAACTCAAAAGGTAGAATTTATACTATTTATGTATCAAGTCAGCCAAAAAATAATAATTTGGCATACAATCCAATGAATGAATGTAGAGGATACGATTAACTTTCACAGAAGATAACCTGGCATACATATAAAGAGTTGCTAGTTCGTATTAATACAATCCTAAAGGACATTCAAAAACCAAAGTGAATTTGTTAAACCTTTTCTTACGGGACATCTCTAGTCCTGTATGTGTTCGGAATAGGCAAGTGCAGTCTACTAACCAGGAATACTTCATCGAAACAAGCTAGGGAGAAGAAGCCAAGTTGATGTTCAAACTCAAACAAGCCAAGTTGTCAATGGTTCAAACATTAATCATTTTTTTGCGGACAATATACTCAGTTGAGATCTATCATTATTTGCACTGCTATCAATATCACAGACACAATGAGCTAATTTGCAAACAAGCTTAACGATCTTGCAACTTAAGTTAGTTGTGAAAACTGCACGATGAGCAAAGTGTAAAGAAGCAAAATGATGACCTACATAGATGATGAATGCAAGGGAGGTGGCACGATGAGCCTGTACCGCTCAGGCAACCCTTTCCACAAGAGCTACCTCAGCTCCAGCGCCCATCCACCACCACATCCTGCTGCTTCCCCTTTCCTACCGAACCGACTGCTTCTCCACGGCGTCCACAGACCCACTCACACCATCCCTAGGGCAGAACCTTGCCGCTGTCGCCACTGTCGGCTTCTCCAGTATTCAAATTCAAGTTACATAATTTGTAGATATCTTGCCATCTGCGAAAATTACCTTATTACTTGAGACAAATATATTATGATAAGCCTGTTGTGTTAAAAAACAGAAAGACTGTACATGATCTAGTAATAGAAAAAGCATTTAATCACAAGAATGTAAGTGGTCAAAAACAGAAAACCAAAGTTATGAAACCATAAAAAAGGGAAAGATCTCATATCAGTCTAGAGCAATTAGAGCTTGATCTAATTAGCAGTTGAACTATACTGATTGCATGATCATTTGAAAGTTTAATATAACCAAAAAAGACAGGCATATACTTGTTTTGGCTGGACTTTTACACCGTTAGCGGGAATTATGCAAAAAATGCACCATTTGAAAGCTACAAACATATGTTTTCTTTTTGCATCAACTCAAAATTATGCACGGTCCAGAATAGTTTTAAAAGGACTAATTATGTCCAGTTGTTTAACAATAGGAAAGAATTGCGCGTTCCTAATTCGATGTATGGAATTTGAAGTAACTGCTTGCTGACAATTGACGACATTGTTGGGCATTGAGTTAACTGAATCGCACAAACTACTTTCAATCCTTTCTCAAAAGCCAAAATCAAGGAGACCAGAAGATAGGAAAAGAGAGAAACTTACCATTGAGATAGAGGTTGAGCCAGGTAGTCCTGCACACAGTCAGCAGGCAACAGTGTCGTTGTTGGGACAGTTCGTGCCCCCAGCATCTTTCCTAATTAAAGTGGAAGAAACCATAAATCGGTTATCAAATCATCATTAAGTGGAAAATATGGTTGTTAAAAACTTATTTCGCACGTAACATCGCTTGATTGATTCTCCTCTAATAAATTAACCTTCATCATGGCGCCTTCTAAAATAGGTCGTGATAGAAACACAAAGCACAGACCAAGCACATCGGTTTGTGTCCCGTACTCATCGTAAATAATTGGAAGCTTCTACATAATCCAAAAATGCACTACATAGATATTATACCGGCATCCACTATCCTCTTAAAGGGACATAGATTATGTTGGCTTGGTTTGCTACAATTTCATCTGTAAGGGGTAACATTGTTTACATGTAAGGACTAAATTGCATTGTCGTACAAAGTATAGAAGAACTGAAGGGGTAATTAAATCATGTTAGTTTCAAAACTTCACCTTCCCATGGTTCTTGCTCAGATCAAAGAGCTCAAAATATCAGCAATGGAAGCAGTGGGCAGTAGAACCACGAGAAGAGATGACATGACCTTCACCCCAGAACCTTAATGGCCAGCCTCAGCTCCTTGAGAAGGACGACCTGAAGCCTCCATCAACAATTCGACACCTGCACGATGACAGACAGTCAGATCAACGAATGCAGTCGAGCATCGCCACGCAACAGCTCGTACTCAATGAGTTACACACCCATCTTCCTAACACGACAAACACCATCTGCTCGTCCCCAAGATCCATCCTCTCAATCCCGCTGCCCCAGGATCATGCAGCGCCGAGTTAGTTGATGCAGAGAGGGGTAGGACGGAGGCTACAAAAAGAATCCAGAAACATAAGAAGAGGTTGTACATCGTAAGGTAAAAAAATCAGCATGGGTGGGATCAAGGACTAACCAAAATAAACATGGGGGAGGGATTGCACGAGGAGACAAACATAGCACGAGCACCAGATCCGAGGTCAGGATGGACGTGGCCGGAGAAGGAGTCTCGGCCTACTCGCTTGTGGCCAGATCCGTCGTGGGCATTCGAGGCGGCTTCCAGGTCGACCCCTCAGCCTCGCGGAGGCAATCCTCCATGTCCAGCTCCTCGCATCTACAGGCGGCGCCGCAGAGATGGTAGGCCGCAGGCTAACCTAGCGCGCGTGGGAGGAGGCTGGCGGCGACGATGCGGGAGGTAGGGGGCTGGAGATCACTCACCATGAAGGAAGAAGGTAGGGGAAGGAATTGAGATGGGGAGGAAGAATCCTGCGGCGGCGGCGCACCTCTCTCGAGAGGAACCCTATGCGTGAGGGGAAACGAGGGGGTGAGAGAGGCGAAAGAATCATTGGAACGTGGGGATTTTTTGGTGCGAGGAGAGGGTGGTGGAGATGAGACGAAAAAAACCAGCGAAATAAAACGGTTGAAAGTGGTGGGACGAAAATAAACCGTGGATACTATTCTACCAACTCAGACATTAGGAGTAGAGATGTTTTAGATGATATTATTTCACCGGTTCAAAGTGCTTTTGTTCCTGGGCCTTTAATCACGGACATCATCTTGCTTGCATATCAGTGTGTCCACAAGATTAAGAACTGTAAGAAAGGGAACAATGGCCACTATGCAGTCAAGCTCGACATGCACAAAGCATGTGACCGTGTTGAGTGGGTATTCCTAGAGAAGATGATGCACAAGCTTAGTTTTGTAGGAGATTTTGTTAATCTAATCATGGCTTGTGTCCGTTCTGTGAAATATAAGGTGAGATTTAATGATCGAGAAACAAGGGGTTTTGAACCGTTCAGGGGTCTTCGCCAAGGGGATCCTCTATCACCATATTTGTTCCTGTGCAGAAGGATTGTCAAGCTTATTGGCTCATCGATAGGAGGTTCGTGGCATCGAACGAGTAAGGGTGTACGGAGATGCACCATCAGTATCACATTTACTTTTTGCTGATGATTCTCTATTACTTATGAAGGCGGATTTGGGTAATACAATCTCATTGAGACAAGTACTTAACCAACGCTAATAGAAACTGTCTTTAACGATGATGGCTATTAAACTATTGGTCATTAATCTGAGCTAAGACTCCACGGGATGGAAATTACTCATGCCAAATTACTTTACCGAAAAAGGCTTTCGCCCCGCTTTATATATAAAGCACCAATCAACAAGCACCCAGTACAAACACACGCCATGCCACCGCAACACACGCAAACACCCAGGGCAGGATACAAAGGCGCTGAGCGTAGCAACACCACCCCTAGCACTACCATCACGCAGAGATGAAGCTACATATGACGAACCATGCGCTCCAAGGCGGCGCCTTCAAGAAGGGAACGACACCGGCGCGCCGCCACCGCTCGATCCAAGGATCAGAGTTTCCCTTGGAGCCGCATGACGGGCAATGAGAGCCGCGACGACGCCTTCAAGAAGGGAACGATCTTCGCCGCCGCCGGTCCGTCCGAAGATAGAACAGGTTTTCACCTTGGCTAAAACTCACAGCCACCGAACGCCACACCCCGGCAACCACGCCGCCCACACGGCCATGGTGACTGGGCACCGCGCTACCACTAGCAGGGCCGCCGCCCCAGCATCCAAGACCTCGACACCACCTCACCCGAGACCCGTCGCACCCCAACGAAAGAGACGAGCGGAAAGGTCCCACCTTTCGCACCCCTGGGCGACCCCCAGCGTCGAGACCCAATAGGTCGGCCAAAACTGACATCCACCAACCCGTCCTGCTGCCCCGAGCGCGAGACGAGCTCGGTCCTGCAGCATCGAGAGGGGGACGAGGTCAGTCCTGCTGCACCGTGCGCAAGACGAGCTCGGTCCTGCTGCATCGGGCGCGGGACGAGCTCGGTCCTGCAGCACCGGGGCGCCAGACGAGCGGTGGAGCGCAGCTGGGAGAGGACCAGCCCATTGATGGGATTATCGCTCGGGCGACGAGGAGATGGGGTGAAGGTCGAGACGGCCGGACCGCAGACGAGCCGACACCGGAGAAGCCGGCCGCTGCCGCGAACAGATTTGTCGAGCTACCGTGGAGCCGCCACCACACCGGGAGGCCACCACTGAGATCTCCCCACGCCGCCGCCCACGTCCGGAGCAGCGGCCACGCCCGGCCGCTGCCCTACCCGCACCGCCCGTCGAGCTCCAAGCGCCGGAGCCGCCGGGCACGCACCACCGGAGCCACGCGCCGCCGGCCGGCCCCCAACGCCAGATCCGGCTGGATCCGGCAAGAGACCGGCCGCGCGCCACCTCCCGGGACGGGAGCATCGCAGCCGCCCCGCCGCGCGCGGAATGAAGGGAGCCGGAGCGCCGGCACCAGCAGGCCACCCCGCCGCCCCGCGAGACCACCGCCGCGCCGCTCGACCCCGCGGACGTCCAGCGCCGCCACTCGACGGGGCCGCCGCGCGCCGGCGCCCACAAGCGGAGGGGGAAGAAGGGCCCCGCCGCCGCCGTGCCCACTGGGCTTTGCCCGACGGAGCTCGCCGGCGGCGGCGGGGGTGTTGGGGGGGGGGGGGGAGGGGAGGGAAGCGGGGCGAGGGACGCGGCGGCTGGAGATCCCCCCGGGCGCGCGCGGGCGCACCGCGGGAGGGAGAGGGGAGGAGAGGGGGAGGTGGGAGCGGGGCGGGCCGGGAGGCGCGCGCCCGGCGGCGGGAAGGCTATGCCGCCGGCGGTGGCGGCGGGAGGGAACCCTAGCGGGGGGAGCGGGGGTCGCGGGGGCGCCTGCTCCTGTCCCTTCAAAATTACTTTTGACTACCATCAGTTTGTCCGTCGCGAACAAACCTATGGTTGGATAGTTAGAGGGATAGTGGTATCCCCAGCTTCAAGTCTTGGTACTCGCGTTATTCCTAGATTTAGTTCAGAATTTCCGGCAATGCGCTTTCAGTGGGAGGAGACGTTCCCGTCGATGACGAGGCGCCTACGGTGACAAGGGTGTGCGTGTGTGCGTTCATAGAGATGAGTGTATGCGCGTATGTATGAGCGCTTGTGTCTGTACTGTGTTAAAAATAATCAGTTTGTCCGTCGCTAGGTGCGGTCGTTTTTTCGGATCTCATCTATATTTGTTTGTTAATTATTGTTCTGATCTTAAGGAGGGAGATGGCCAAAATAAATCTCTCCTCCACTCCCTTTTCCCTCCTCGACGACTCCCATCTCCTCCCCTTTTTTCTCGTTCGTTTTCCCCTCATCCCAATCTCGATCTGCACAAGTGGTGACACTAGTAAGGAAGCTAACGTCTGCCGATTAGCACTGCCGTGGTAGACCTGCAACAAGCGATGTTGCCCCCGCCGGGACTGACGTTGAGAAGAGGTGCTGACGAGAGATGCGTTGTCCACCACCGACAAGCGGTCCAGCGAGGCCGTCCGATGCCACGATTCGTCCCAGAAGGAGTTGCATCCGTCTAGCGACGTTGAGCGCGCCATGAAGGGCACGCTATTCGGGACCGGTCTGGCAAAGGACAAGCCTAGGATATAGCGGCGTTGCTGCGAGGCTAGCTCTCTGCCTGCACCCGGGCTGCCATCTTTAGTCGGACAGCGTGTGGGCGGTGGCTAAGGCTGCTCGTAATGGTAGTATAGGTAGTATCATGCGTGTCAACTAGACAATTTTGATGAGGTGGCATAGAATTAAATGAACAAAGAGAGTGTTAAGTATCATATCATGATACTGTATCATATTAAATGATGTGCTACTACTACCTCCTCCTGGTCTATTGGTCCCCTTATTATTTTGTGCCAAATTGATCATGAATTTAATTAACAAAATGTTAATGCATGTCACAAAAATAGTATCATTGAAAACTATGTTCAAATACGAATCCAAAGATATAATTTTTGATGACATGGATGAACATTTTGCCAATTAAATCTATGGTCAAATTTTGGCACAAAATACGAAGAGGACCAATAAATCAAGATGAAGATAGTATGTGTCATGCATGACAATAAATAAAATCATCTATAATACCAACATATGATATTATGCATTACGGATATAGTATCACACACTAGTATCATATGCATGAGACTATATGATACTCCTATTACGACCAGCCTAACAAATCGAAGACACACAATTATGTCTTCACATGCTCCAAGGGTAACCCCTCACCGTCTTCTTCTGGATCCCTTTTTTAATGTCAGCAATTATGTGGGATGAGGAAAATATACCGTGACGTTGGTGCCGCTGTATGAAATGGTCTTTTGTTTTCCAAAGTCAGCTTATCGTCGTCTATTTTCATTTTCTATCTCTCTGAAGCTTCGGAGGAAGACAAACAAGTACTCGAAGAAATCTGAATGGTGTTATGCATGCAAGAAACAGAAGAAATTGAACGTCTTGTGTGTCTAGGAGATCATGAAGTATCAGTGCGCATGAAACCCAGCAAGACCGAAGTTGTTCTCACTTCTCACACAATGATTTTATATTGTATTATACTTTGTGCGAATTCATTTACATGTAGTGACTTCGCTAAATTTCTTATGTGTTCTGTAGGACTGATGACCGACCACAATAATAATATATAGAAGGATGAGGAGACATTATTATTGACCATGAAAAATAATATGCATTCAAACATCAATTGTATGATGGTGTCCCTCGACTGCAGGTGTTAGAGATGAAGAGCTACGTATATTGGTCACCTAGAGTGATTTTCCTAGTAGTGCAATATTGTGCAAGCTCGGAACAATTGGTTAGTAAAGAGAAGTGCAGTATCTTTTTTAGCCCCTGTGTGAATGTTGAGAGAAAAGTGGAGATATGCACTGAACTCAATATAATAACTAAGTCCTTATCTAATAAATATTTAGGCTTACTTGCAATTGTTGGAGCCGAGAGAAGTGACAGTTTTCAGTACCTGGTGGAGAGGGTAATTGCTGGGTTGAAGGGATGGAAGGAAAAATGTTTGTCTTTAGGAGGAAATGATATTCTTTTGAAGGCAGTCGTCCGGCCCCTTCCGGTTTTTGCAATAGGCATCTTCAATAACCCAAAGAATATTTGTAAGGAAGTTACGGACGCTATGTCAAGCTTCTGGCAGGGAGATGATGAGGATCACAAGAAACTGCATTGGTGGCTTGGTGGAGAATGTGTATACAAAAGAAAGAGGGAGGTATGGGTTTCAGAGACTTGCATGCTTTCAATCTGGCGATGCTTGCAAAGCAATGTTGGAGACTTTTAACTAGCCCACAGACTCTTTGTGCACGTGTGCTTCGGGATAAATACTATCCGGACGGGAATTTACTCAAAGCAGAAGATAAAAACGGCTCATCTCTTACTTGGCAAAGCATAGTTGCTGGAATTCACACTACTGTAAGAGGCCATATTTGGAGGGTTGGAAAGGGGGACGAATCAATATATGGGATCATTGTTCGGTACCGGGCAATCCGGATAAGAAGGTTCTCACACCTAGGGCCCATTTATTGCAAAATAAAGTTGAGGATCTAATTGATGCCCATTCCGGTGAATGAGATGAGCTACAAGTTCGCCAAAAAAAATATCTAGTTTTCTTGCGATCAGATCTATTATAAAGATTCATAGGAAGTAAAAAGCACCCCAAACATAATAAATATTACATCGTGGTCCATGGACAACCGAACGACCATTGCCGCCGCCAGAACGAGCCATCGACACGCCGCTCCAATATCAAAGCTGGTCTGACCTTGTCAATGACAGTCGGGAAGTCTTCCTGCACGTGCCCCTAAGGACTAGCGTTCGAGAGCTGCAGTCGTCGCCATTGAATTCTAGAATTGATCTGAAGAACCTGACACCAAATATCGTCATTGCGTACGTACGACGAGAAACCCTAACCTCGCAGCTCTGAGAAGCTGGCAAGAATCTACCCCGGAGCTTCGTCTAATCTGTCCCGACGAACAAACTTGAGGGGGATCGGAGCCCGAAAAACAGACTCGAAGAAGAAGCGCCGCCATACGTCCGAGCGTCGCCCTTGCGAGAACTAAAACCCTACCTATCTAAGTCGAGGCACCATAAATAACCTCCCCGCCATCGGCCGCCGGAGCGGCAGGCGGAGGGGAGGCGAACCCACAGGCTCGCCGGCGGAGATTGAATGGAAGAAGGCTTTTCCTGGTCGCCTTGCGAGGGGGAAAGAAAAAGCTTACATGGGCCAAATTTTATCCTGTTATCTTGTTGATGCAGAAACGATCATGAAAATTCTTGTGAATGTAAAACGAGTTGATAATTTTGTCGCTTGGAATCTTACAAAAAAAGTTATTGTTTCATGGTAAGGTCCGCGTACTATCGTGAATGGTAACACCAGTATGGGTCCAGATTGAGAAGAAGTTATGGTCAGGGTGCTTTGAGGACTAATCCGGTATGGAAAATCTTGTGGAATTTACAGATACCAAGCAAAATCAAGATATTGGCATGGAGGGCATTTCATGGAATAGTCCCAGGTTTATCCGTACTTGCAAAGAGATATATAAATGTGCCTCCTCAATGCCCAGTTTGTTTGCAAGGACCTGAAGACACGAGACACTTACTATTAACGTGTACGAGAGCCAAGGAAGTATGGAAATCACTGCGATTGCTGAATGTGATTAAAGAAAATGTACTTGTTGATCGCTCTGGCAGCGTTGTTCTTGAAGAAGTACAGAGGTCGCAGATCACATTGTCACCAAACTGAAGCAAACTGGGTCTTAAAGAAACTATTACGTGTTGGAGCATGGTACATATGGTGGCAACCTAGGGTAGCAGTGAAGGGAAATCGTGTTGCACCACCGGCTGAAACAACATTTGCTATTCAGGCTCTTGCTACCAATTTTGCTCAAGGTTCGGATACAGGAAACCCACATAAAATTACATGGGTAAAACCAGAGCTGGACTGGTATAAATTAAATGTTTGATGCTACATTTTTTGAGGATGGGATGGAACCACCCAAAACACTTTTTTCGCCGCCGCAAACTTCTGTTCTTCCATGATCCCATCTGAAGGCCTTTTCTGGTACTCTGCCGGAGGGGAAATCGATCATGGAGGGCTTCTACACCTTTCTTGCTGTCTTTCGATGATGCATGAGTAGTTTACCACAAACCTATGAGTCCATAACTAGTAGCTAGATGGCTTCTTCTCTCTCTTTTTGATCTTCAATATCATGTTCTCCTCGATCTTCTTGGAGTTCTATGCGATGTAATCTTCTTTTGCAGTGTGTTTGTTGGGATCCGATAAATTGTGAGTTTCTGATCAGATTATTTATTGAAAATAATTGAGTCTTTTCTGAACTTTATTATGCAGGATTATGATAGCTTTGTATTTCTCTCCGATCTATTCGTTTGGTTTGGCCAACTAGATTGATTTATCTTCAGTAGGAGATGTGCTTTGTAGTGGGTTCAATCTTGCGGCATCCTCACCCAGTGACAGAAACGGTAGCGAAGCACGTATTGTATTGTTGCTACTAAGAATAAAACGACGGGGGTTTATTCATACTGATTGGGTTTACTTTGTCTACATCATGTTATCTTGCTTAAGGCGTTACTTTGTTTGTCATAAACTTAATGGCTTAGATGCATTAAAACCAAAAAAACTGGTGGGGTCATCTACTAATGGCAGGGTCATGAGCCTGACATCTAAAGGCCCATCTAGGGTCCCACACCATCATTGAGAGGTCCTAGGACCACATGGGCATTCCGATGCGTATCCCCGGAAATCCACTTGGATCAACCCTCCCGCAACGTGCCCGCTAACAGCACTTGGGCAGAGGAGGTGTAGGGACGTCGTGGGAACTGCAACGGTCGAATTGGTACTGCGGACTGGAGGGAACACTCGGACGTCTTCCCTCCAGTCGGCCCTGCTAACAGCACTTGGGCAGAGGAGGCGTGGGGACGTCGTGGGAACTGCAACGGTCGAGTAGCTTAATGTTGGACTTCAAGTGTAGATGTAGCTGCCGTTACCAGTAACTGTTGTAATTATGCTCACTCAACTCACTTTTAACATGGCATTTATGGGCCGGGGTGCACTCTATATAAGCGTCCCCTCTGCTCCACGGCAAGGGTTCAATACCCATTGTAATCATACACCCCAAGAGAAAACACAAGCCTCCGGGCACGAGACGTAGGGTTGTTACCTCTCTGAGAGGGGCCCAAACACACTAAATCTAAGTGATACACTTGCGCCGTAGCTAGGATCTGCCCCTGTTCATAAGCCTAGTACTCATTATCAGGTTCGTTGCCTCGACAGTTGGTACCCACTACGGGGTTGCGCGTCTAGCGATTGTCCGGCGCAGGTGGAATTCTTCATCATCACCATGATCCTCAGCAGTGAGATCCAATTTGGGGCTCTCATCTTCATCGCCGCTAATTCAGCGTGGCTCCAGGAAGCCCCGCTAGACGTGGAGTCGTTGCCCGTCCGCGGCGCAGTGCAGTTCCGCGCATCATCGCACGGAGTTCTTCTCTACCATTCGCCGTTTCCGTACCAAGTGGCTCCCCTATTGACGATGACATGTACCTGGGGTAGGGTCCTAGGCCTGACCTACAGGACCTACCCGAGGACACCTCATACGAAGAATCCAAAACCTACAAAGTTAAGAAGAGGGTACCGACTGGAATGACCTGGTGCGCAAGTCACTCGACGAAAGATTCACTCTGTTGACCCCACCTCCACTCGACGGATATGATCTCACTCGGACAACATAAGACCTAGAACCCCCCCCCGGATGCCAACGGTCAGGCGTTCAGTCCATCGTTGTAAAGGTTATTAAATACGAGCGTTATCAGTAACGTACTCGTCTTTACCATCTCATTGAACTCTTGCGTAACTGAGGACTGCGAGGGGTCGGCGAACTCTATATAAGCCACTCCTCCCCTCTTGCACAAGGGTTCGCACCCCCTGTAACTCAACACTCCAAGAAACAAAGCTCCCGCAGCACCGAGACGTAGGGTTTTTACCTCTTCCGAGAGGGGCCTGAACTCGTAAATCTGAGTGTACAATCTCACCGTAGCTAGGCTCTGCCCTCTCCTACGTACCCCCTACTTCTACTGTCAGATTCGTTCCCACGACAGTTGGCGCCCACCGTGGGGCAGGCGTCTAAGCGACTTCCGGCGAGGTTGCATTCTTCGAACTCCTTCGACATGGTTTTCGGCGACGGACTGCCTCTGGGTCGCGAGATCTGTCTCGGCGCACTCAGGTTCGTCGCCGATGATTCGGCCTGGCTCCAGGAAGCCCCCCTTGACGTCGAGGCGCTCCCTAGTCGTGGGGCAGCGCACTTCCGTGCAAGCGCCTGCGGCGTCCTCTTGCGGCAGCCGTCGACTCAGGATCGGGCGGCTCCGGTGGCGTCTTCCCTCCCCGTGGCTCACCGTCGCAAGTGATCTGGTCGCTCGCGGCTCCAGCGGTAGGTGAAGCACGCGTTGGCTTGTCAGTCGTCTGTTCCTCAGATCGCGGTGATCGAGCCCGACGAGTCCCTTTACGGCTTGTTCGATCTATCGTCTGGCCACTCAGATATGCTTTCCGAGTGTGAGAGCAATGACCCGGCGGCGGAAGTCCTCGTGATAGGCTCCCAGCGTAGCCCACCCGGGTTTCCCCGCGGCGGAGGTGAAAGTGGTGGTCCTTCACACACCAATGACGAGTACTACCTGCAGGCCCTCACTGCGGAACAGATAGAAGAGCTGCGGCGCAGGAACGAGCAGGTTCTCTAGACCCCCATTGTTGGGGAGACTTCCGAGGCCCAGGCCTTGGAAGCTGCGCGCATAGCCACTTTGGCTGAACGCACGCATCTGGAGGATCTCCAGAAGTCACTCGAAGATCGCACTCGCAGTCCTCCTCCTAATCCTAGTCGACGACAGCGGCAATTGTTCCTGACTGGATCTCGAGATGAGTGTCAGGTATACCGCACTCCAATCCAAAATGTTGCAGCAGCCGCGCGTATTGCAGATTTGATCCAACCATCCCGTTTCGAGGCTGGAAGAGGTCTAGAGCAAATTCGGACGTTGCTCAGAGCGGTTGGGGAGCAGAATTCGGCTGTTTCTCAGTCGCGCAATAGGATTCACAGCAGATCTGTCAGGGCGGACACACTTCAGTCTGCTCACAGCCCAAGATCGCCTCCGCGGCGTGAAGATCGTGGTTATCGCCAGGACCAGTACCTGGATCGAGGCCACGGGCAATTTGATCCTCGACATCACCGCGATGACCGCCGTCGAGTGCTTTCACCCCCTCCGAGGGGTGGTTCATACGTGCCCCGGTGGTACTATGACAGGCGCCCGTATGGTGATGAGCGGAGGCATCCAGTCGATCCCCGAGAGCCTGGGTTTGATGCAAGGTCAGTCCTTGTGCAGGGCCTGGTTGACAGAGGCAGGGCTAACCGAGAGGGTTTGGATAGGGATCGCCCGAGTGGAAGTGGAGTTTTTGTCTCTGGGCCCGTGTGTTTCAGCAGGGCCAGCCGAGATGCTGAGATTCCTCCCAACTTCAGGTTGGCTACAGGAGTGAGCAAGTTTATGGGTGAGTCAAAGCCAGATACATGGTTAGAAGATTACCGAGTGGCCGTGCAGATCGGTGGGGGTAATGATGACGTTGCAATGAAGCACTTGCCCTTGATGCTAGAAGGATCAGCTCGAGCGTGGTTGAACCAGTTGGCCCCTGCCAGCATTTAGTGCTGGGAACACTTGGCCCGAGTGTTTATCAAAACATTCGAGGGTACTTGCAAGCGGCCAGCAGGACTGACTGAATTGCAGCATTGCGTCCAGAAGCCGAATGAAACCTTGAGGGATTATATCCAGCGTTGGACCACACTCCACCATGTGGTGAAAAATGTTTCTCAACATCAAGCAGTTTGCGCCTTCAAGGAAGGTGTTCGGTACAGGGAGCTCATACTGAAATTTGATCAAGCAGAAGCGCAAAGCCGAAGCCGCTGGTCAAACAGAAGCAGCAGTTGTGACGACTCAAGGAAAGTTCAAAGGGAAGCCCAAGGGGTAGTGGATACCCAAAAAGATGAAGGATCGGTCGGGCCAGGACATCCTGGACCTTCCGTGTGCAATCCACACGAAGAAAGACAAGGAGGGTAACTTGATTCTACCCAAACATACCACTCGACAATGCAGACTTCTTATTCAGCAGTTCCGTGAAGGTCAGCCGAGTGAGAAAGGCTCTAACAAGGATGAGGATGAAGAGAAGGCAGAAGATTACCCGAAGGTCAATGGCACTTTTGTGATTTTTGCTGACGTTGAGAGAAAAAGTCGACTGAAAGTCATCAACCGTGAGGTAAACATGGTCGCTCCGGCGACTACAACGAACCTTAAATGGTCAAAGACTCCCATAACCTTCGACCAGTCGGACCACCCAGCTCATGTTGCTACCCCTGGGCGGCACTCGGTTGCGCAAAGTTCTTATGGATGGCGGCAGTGGTCCGAACATTCTCTATGCTGAAACCCTTAAGGGGATGGGCATTCCGATGTCCTGACTCAGTGAGAGCAACATGCAGTTTCACGGAGTCATCCCAGGTCAAAAAGCAAGGTCACTCGGTCAGATTGCTTTGGATGTGGTATTTGGAGACTCGAAGAATTTTCGAAAGGAAAAGTTGACGTTTGAAGTAGTGGATTTTCACAGTGCCTATCATGCTATCTTAGGCCGACCGGCTTATGCTCGCTTCATGGCCCGTCCATGTTATGTGTACCTCAAGCTAAAGATGCCCGGACCCAAGGGCATGATCACCATCACGGGGAATAGACAGAGAGCCGAGGAATTTCTCCAATAGGGATCCAAAATTGTTGATGAGCAGATGGCAGTAGTGGAACTGGAGGAGTACAAGAAGAACGCCGATCCGAGTTAGTTGCTCCATTCTAAGAAGCCAGCTTTTGAATCTGCTTTCCAGTCGGCAGGAGAGATGAAACCAGTTCACATTCACCCGGAGGATCCTACGGCTGCTCCAACCCATATCTCAACGACACTCGACAACAAATAGGAAGCCGCACTCATCCAGTTCCTCCGTGAGAACTAGGACATATTTGCATGGAAACCATCCGACATGCCAGGTGTACCCAGGGGACTGGCTGAGCATCGTTTGCATGTCGACTCGAAAGCCAAGCCTGTCAAAGAACAAATCCGCCGTTCTGTTGCGGAGAAGAGGAAGGCGATTGGTAAGGAAGTGGCTCGGCTCCTGTCAGCTGAGTTCATATGCGAGATATACCACTCCGAGTGGCTCTCAAATGTCGTCATGGTCCCCAAGAAGGACAAGTCACTCCGCATGTGCATCGACTTCAAGCATATCAATCGGGCCTGCCCGAAAGATCATTTTCCGCTCCCCCGTATCGATCAAATAGTTGATTCAACTACGGGCTGTGAGCATTTGTCTTTCCTTGATGCGTACTCTGGGTACCATCAGATCCGATTGTATGGGCTAGATAAAATAAAGACCGCCTTCATCACCCCTTTCGGGTGTTTTTGCTACGTCACCATGCCATTCGGTCTCAAAAACGCTTGCGCCACATTCATGCGCATGATTCAAAAGTGCCTGCTCACTCAAATCAGTCGGAATGTGGAAGCTTACATGGATGATATCGTGGTCAAGTCGCGCAAAGGTTCCGACCTGCTGACTGATCTCGCTGAAACCTTTGCCAACCTGAGAAGGTACGACATCAAGCTGAATCCGTCCAAGTGCACCTTCGGAGTGCCAGGAGGCAAGTTACTCGGTTTTCTCATTTCCGAACGAGGAATAGATGCCAATGCCAAGAAAATTAGTGCGATTGTCCAAATGAAGCGCCCCGTGTGAGTACATGATGTCCAAAAGCTCACAGGCTATCTTGCAGCTCTCGGTCGGTTCATTTCTCGCCTTGGAGAAAAGGTGTTGCCTCTGTACCGACTGATGAAGAAATCCGATACGTTCGAGTGGACTCCTGAAGCAGAAGCAGCGTTTGTTGAGCTCAAAGCCCTGGTCTCCACCCAGCCGGTGCTTGCTGCTCCGAACAGCAAAGAGCCGCTGCTTTTGTACATAGCAGCGACTGGCCAAGTTGTCAGCACGGTCCTCACAGTGGAAAGGGAAGAAGAAGGCAAGGCCTATAAGGTTTAGCGGCCAATATATTACATTTCTGAGGTCCTGACTTTTTCTAAGCAAAGATATCCTCACTATCAGAAGCTTGTCTATGGCTTTTATCTGATAGCGAAGAAAGTGGTGCACTATTTCCAAGAACACTCGGTTTCTGTCATCAGTGATGCCCCGCTATCTGAGATCATGAACAATCGGGATGCAACTGGTCGAGTGGCTAAATGGGCCATCGATCTTCTTCCCTTTGACATTAAATTTGAAGAAAAAAGGCGATCAAGTCTCAAGCACTCGCAAATTTCATGGCCGAGTGGATAGAACGGCAACAGCCGACTCAGATTCACTCGGAACATTGGACTATGTTCTTTGACGGTTCCAAAATGCTGAATGGTTCCGGTGCTGGAGTGGTCCTGGTGTCTCCAAGAGGTGATCGACTCAGTTATGTCCTCCAGATTCACTTCGATTCCTCCAATAACAAGGCCGAGTACGAAGCACTCCTCTACGGGTTGCGTATGGACATCTCACTCGGCGTCCGTCGCCTGGTGGTTTATGGTGACTCGGATTTAGTGGTCAATCATGTGAGGAAGGAGTGGGACGTCAGAAATCCTGCTATGACAGGATACTGCAATGCAGTAAGGAAGTTAGAAAAAAAGTTCGAGGGTTTGGAGCTCCACCACATCCCCCGAATCAAAAATCAAGCAGCCGACGATCTGGCAAAAATCTGTTCCACTCGGAAGCTTATCCCCAGTAATGTGTTTCTTGAGCACCTCCATTCCCCGTCAGCACAAGAGGATCCTTTCACTGAAGAGCCTCCCCAAGCTATAAGTCCGACCGATCCGACTGAAATCGAGATCCCTGTCATTGACTTGGTAATGGAGATCCTGGTAATTACTCCCAAGTGGACAGTACCATACATTGCATATTTGCTCAGGCAAGAACTCCCAAAAGATAAAGTCGAGGAACGTCAGATCATTCGCAGGTCCAAAGCTTTCACAGTGATAGATGGACAGCTTTACAGAGAGAGTGTCACTGGTGTGGCTCAACGATGTATTTCTCCAGAAGAAGGTTGACTGATTTTGGAAGAGATCCACTCGGGGACCTGTGGTCATCACGTGTCCTCCCGGACAATTGTGGCCAAAGCATACCGAGCTGGGTTTTACTGGCCGCGGGACAATGTAGTTGCAAAGGAGATCGTTCAGCGTTGTGAAGGATGCCAGTTCTATGCCAACATGTCCCATAAGCCTATGTCTGCCTTAAAAACCATTCCACTCGTCTGGCCGTTCGCTGTATGGGGATTGGACATGGTCGGAAGGCTTAGGACATGCAGGAGTGGCTTCACTCATCTGCTCGTGGCAGTTGATAAATTTACCAAGTGGATCGAAGCCAAGCCAATCAAGAAGCTAGATTCACGTATGGCCATCAAGTTCTTGAAGGAGTTAATATTCCGATACGGAGTCCCACATAGCATTATCACAGACTTTGATTCGGAAGAATTCTGAGAGTTCTACGCCTCCCAAGGCACTCTGGTGGATTACGCGTCCGTTGCACACCCGCAATCGAATGGTCAAGATGAGAGAGCAAATTGCCTCATCCTCCAAGGGTTGAAGCCTCGACTCATGCACGACCTCGAGCATGCAGCTGGAGCCTGGGTGACTGAACTGCCTTCTGTTCTGTGGGGTTTAAGGACAACTCCCAACCGATACACCGACCGTACTCCTTTCTTCATGGTGTATGGAGCTGAAGCCGTATTGCCTAGTGTTCTCTTCCACAACGCGCCCCTAGTGGAACTCTATTCGGAAGCTGAAGCAGAGCAGGCTCGATAGGACGCCGTTAACCTTTTGGAAGAAGAACGAGAGATGGCCCTGATGCGGTCGACTGTCTATCAGCAAGATCTTCGTCGATTCCATGCTAGAAATGTCAGAGGTCGAGCATTCCAAGAAGGAGACCTCGTGCTCCGAGTGGATCAGCAGCGACCACACAAACTTGCCCCCACATGGGAAGGCCCCTTCATCATCACCAAGGTGCTACACAACGGGGCCTACCATCTCTACAACCTCGCGAAGAAGATCGATGAGCCACGCGCCTGGAATGCAGATCTTCTTCGTCGATTTTATACCTAGCACTCGAATTGTCGAGATGTAATAAGAAGTACTTTTAGATTGTTTATCAAGACATGACTCCTGCAGTCCCATGATGATTTCTCTCATAAGCGGGTGTTCAAAACCACCAGCAGGTGACTTAGCCGCGAACTTGTTTCTCGCCTAAGTTAAAAAACTATTCCGAGTAAGAGCATCCCTCCCACTCGGGGGCTCAGCTGCGAGCCTGTCCTCGCCTAAGTTGAAAAACTACTCTGAGTGAGAGCATCCCTCCCACTCGGGGGCTTAGCTGCGAGCCTGTCCTCACCTAAGCTAAAAAGGTACTCTGAGTGAGAGCATCCCTCCCACTCGGGGGCTTAGCTGCGAGCATGTCCTCGCCTAAGTTAAAAAACTACTCTGAGTGAGAGCATCCCCCTCACTCGGGGGCTTAGCTGCGAGCCAGTCCTCACCTAAGTTAAAAAACTACTTCGAGTGAGAGCATCCCTCTCACTCGAGGGCTTAGCTGCGAGCCTGTCCTCGCCTAAGTTAAAAAACTACTCCGAGTGAGAGCATCCCTCTCACTCGGGGGCTTAGCTGCGAGCCTGTCCTCGCCTAAGTTAAGAAACTACTCTGAGTGAGAGCATCCCCCTCACTCGGGGGCTTAGCTGCGAGTCTTTCCTCGCCTAAGTTAAAAAACTACTCCGAGTGAGAGCATCCCTCTCACTCGAGGGCTTAGCTGCGAGCCTGTCCTCGTCTAAGTTAAAAAACTACTCCGAGTGAGGGCATCCCTCTCACTCGGGGGCTTAACTGTGAGCCTATCCTCGCCTAAGTTAAAAAACTACTCCAAGTGAGAGCATCCCTCTCACTCGGGGGCTTAGCTGCGAGCATGTCCTCACCTAAGCTAAAAAATTACTCCGAGTGAGAGCATCCCTCCCACTCGAGGGCTTAGCTGCGAGTCTGTCTTCGCCTAAGTTAAAAAACTACTCCGAGTGAAAGCATCCCTCTCACTCGGAGACTTAGTTACGAGTCCGACCTCGCCTAAGTCAAAAAATTACTCCGAGTGAGAGCATCCCTCTCACTCGGATGCTTAGCTGGGAGCCTGTCCTCGCGTAAGTTAAAAAACTACTCCGAGTGAGAGCATTCCTCTCACTCGGGGGCTTAGCTGCGAGCCCGTTTCTCGCCTAAGTTAAAAAACTATTCCGAGAGAGAGCATCCCTCCCACTGTGGGGCTTAGCTGAGAGCCTGTCGTTGCCTAAGTGGAAAAACTACTCCGAGTGAGCATCCCTCCCACTCGGGGGCTTAGCTGCGAGCCTGTCCTCGCCTAAGCTAAAAAAAACTACTCCGAGTGAAAGCATCCCTCCCACTCGGGGGCTTAGCTGCTTGCCTGTCCTCGCCTGAGTTAAAAAACTACTCTGAGTGAGAGCATCCCCCTCACTCGGGGGCTTAGCTGCGAGCCAGTCCTCACCTAAGTTAAAAAACTACTCCGAGTGAGGACATCCCTCTCACTCGAGGGCTTAGCTGCGAGCCTGTCCTCGCCTAAGTTAAAAAACTACCCCGAGTGAGAGCATCCCCCTCACTCGGGGGCTTAGCTGCGAGCCTGTCCTCGCCTAAGTTAAAAAACTACTCTGAGTGAGAGCATCTCCCTCACTCGGGGGCTTAGCTGCGAGCCTGTCCTCGCCTAAGTTAAAAAACTACTCCGAGTGAAAGCATCCCTATCACTCGAGGGCTTAGCTGCGAGCCTGTCCTCGCCTAAGTTAAAAAACTTCTCCGAGTGAGGGCATCCCTCTCACTCGGGGGCTTAGCTGCGAGCCTGTCCTCTCCTAAGTTAAAAAACTACGCTGAGTGAGAGCATCCCTCTCACTCGGGGGATTAGCTGCGAGCATGTCCTCGCCTAAGCTAAAAAACTACTCCAAGTGAGAGCATCCCACCTACTCGGGGGCTTAGCTGCGAGCCTGTCTTCGCCTAAGTGAAAAAACTACTCCGAGTGAAAGCATCCCTCTCACTCGGAGACTTAGTTACGAGTCCGACCTCGCCTAAGTCAAAAAATTACTCCGAGTGAGAGCATCCCTCTCACTCGGAGGCTTAGCTGCGAGCCTGTCCTCGCCTAAGTTAAAAAAACTACTCTGAGTGAGAGCATTCCTCTCACTCGCGAGCTTAGCTGCGAGCCCGTTCTCTCCTAAGTCAAAAATTTACTCCGATTGAGAGCGTCCCTCCCAGTCGGGGGCTTAGCCGCGAGCCAGCCCTCGCCTAAGTTCAAAAATCCGTTCATTCAGAACATGCAATAAACTGGAAAGCAATATTCAGATAAATCCATCAAGTTCAGAAATGCAAGCAAAAGTACTCGGGTGACAGGCCCGAATGAGGTTAATGGTTACAGGATCACTCGACATTACGAGGCAAATAAGATCGAATCATAAAGTTTTTTCACGCGCCAGGAGGACTTGCGGGCTCGACAAAGGTGTCCAGGTCAATGCCATCTACGATCCGAGTGGCAGCCTCAATGAAGGTCTCCATAAAATCTTCAGACTGAAGCTTCTTTGTGTTTGCCACTTCAAGAGCCTTTAGCTTGTCTTCCCTGGCTTCCTTACAATGGACGCGAACACGCGAGAGCGCCACATCGGCTCCGCAGCGAGCGGCTGATTTCTTCCACGCCTACACTCGACCAGGAATCTCATTGAGCCGAACCATCAGCGACTCGAGATCTTTCTGGAGCACATCTTCTGGCCACAGTTCTTTGTCTATTCTTGTCAGTGTAACCTTCAGCCGAGCGACATACCCCAAGACACTGTCAAGGCGAGCTTCAAGTAGTAGCACGTTCATAGCGGCATCATCTTTGACGAGTGACTCGGTGGGGTCCAGACTTGGTTCAATGTGTTCTGTCTCTTGCTCGAATTTCTGGCAGAATTCTACACAAAGAGGAAAAAATGATTTAGCAGCAGCATTGTTTTCGAAGCTCTTGAGAATTCACTAGGACAGAAAAAGGTACCTTCAAGCATGATGTACATTTTTTTCGCAAGGTCCCCCAAGTATTCCTCCAGCTCGTCCCTCTTTTGGGTGAGCTGGCCCACCTTGTCGGCCAAGACGATCTTCTCCTCCTTAAGTTGGGCAGCTTCCTTCTTCACCTCCTCAATGGCAGTCTTCAGGGTTGCATTCTCCTCTTCAAGTTTGCCGACTGAAGCTAGCTTCGCTTCAGCGGCCTCAGTCTTCTCCTTGGTCACGTTCTAGGCCCCCTCGAGTTCCTCATCCTTCTTCTCCAGGGCCTGCTTTAGGGTGTCTAAAGAAATAACATTCCTGAGTCACGCTTGAAGTTGTTGGTTTTCATTATGCACATCTGTTCGAGTAAAACTACTCGGTTCAAACGACAGAACAAAAGTACAATAGTACATTCAGTAGACATGACTTACCTCCCATGGTCTTCACCTTAGTCTGAGCATGCTCTAAGTTCTTTTTGGTAAGTTCTAAGTCCAGTTGGAGTTGGATCTTCTCCTTCTCCAGAGCAACATACTGAGTTCCAAGTTCACAAGATTTCTGAGATCAACAAAAAAGATACTCAGTCGACGATGAGAAAGATTCTCAAATGTACTTCCTCTACTTCCGAGTGGAGAAGAGCAAATCCAGATCGCTACTACCAAACAAATGCTAAGACCCCCGCCGAATTAAACATTCGACGGCGGTCTCCGGGACTACACCCAGTGGGTGCACTCAGCATGCCCCCACTGGACTCATTCTCATTCAGAGTCAGCCTGACTGACTTAAAAAAACAAGACATTCTAAGACCCCCGCCGAATCAAACATTCGACGGTGGTCTCGGGGACTACACCCAGTGGGTGCACTCAGCGTGCCCCCACTGGATCCATTTCCACTCGGCGCGGCCCGACCGACCCGAGTGAAGAGCTTCAACCAAAGATATTCCAAGACCCCCGCCGAATCAAACATTCGACGGCGGCCTCGAGGACTACACCCAGTGGGTGCACTCAATGTGCCCCCATTGGATCAGTTTCCCACTCGACACGGCCTGACCGGTTTGAGTGGAAGAACTATAGGGTAAAAAGAAAACACCCAGTGGGTGTACAAGTTCAAGACTGAGTAAACCCAATCGGAAAATCAACTTATGATCGCACTTACTCGGACATTCGCTTGGATGGTGGTGCTGGCATCATAAGCCAATTTTCTGTTTTCGTATACATCCTTCAAACGCTACATCATGAGACCGGCTTGGATCATGGCTTCCTTACTAGCCCCGGTCTGGTCTTTAGGTACGTGATGCAGAGTGAACACAGTCGACGCAGGAGTCGGTGGTTCAGTCGGAAAGATTGGCACTTGGGATTGGCTAGTGGGTCCTAAATCTGGAACAGTCGACACCAAAGGCGGAGTAGTTGACGGTGGAGCATTAGTGATGGTTCCAACCCCAGACGAACCACCTGGCTCTTGAGGAGCAGCCACAGGCAGCGCACGGGGTGTTCGGCTCGACGGTACTCTTCGAGCAAGTCCTCGGGGAGCTACCGAGGTCGCGCCTGCGTCACCTGCGTCCTTCTGGGGCTCTTCTTCATCATCGTCAGCCATATGGGTGACGTCTGTTGGCACTGCAAACACTCGATAATGGCAACTCATTCAATTGACGTGTCAACCAATGAAGTGAAACAGAGTGAAAGCTTGACATACCTCACCGAGAAGTTGCCATATCCGCAATTTCCGCCTCCGCGCGCTCCTCATCAACCTGCATAGCTGATGTCACCGAAGTAGCGGCGCTGGCACAATTCTCACTCGGTCAGTGAACACATGAAGTTTTGCAGCAATAAGATAGGATGTGAAAGAAGAAACACTCACATTGAAGCAATGGGCATAGTAACCTTTATCCTGGGCAGGGCCTTCTGAGGCTTGGGCGGAATAGTCTTGGCTTACTTGGCAGTTATTAGTCGGGTCAGGAGTGCGCGTCCGAGTGCGCTTCTGGTTCCTGGCACTCAACACCCCAGCTTTGCCCTGGCTAGCCGCCGGATCTTAAGTCTTTTTGGTACGATGCTCGGTGCGTGGTGGCGACTCGACTTCTTCGCTATCTTCAGAGTCGTTGCTGTCATCTTTACTGTTGTCAGCATAATCAATATCAGCGCTCCCGCCCTCGCTCTCCATCCCTCCAGTGAGTTGCTCCCCGTTCGTCACAGGCAAGTACATCTTCGTGAATGCCTGCAAATTACAAATAATCAAGTCAGTCGGTTCTCAATACCATTACGCAGTGAAATGGAAAGTAATACACTCGGCGAAGGTGAGGCTCACCTCTCCCGGGAGATGCTCAAAGTCAAAGGGCAGAATTTGTTTGGCCCCACGCGGGTTGTCACGAGCTCCGGTGATGCTCCTGAGCCACTGCGCCACGGTCTCTTCATTGACTTCCTCCGGGTGAGTCCGAGTAGAGTCATCCGCACCTGAATACAACCACATGGGGTGGTCGTGGGCTTGCAGAGGCTGGATGCGTCGACTGAGAAATGCCTCCAACAGATCCAAGCCCGTCGCCCCCCCCCCCCAGATCAATTCAACCATAGCTTCTACCAGGATCCCCACCTCAGCCTTCTCATCTTCATCCACGGTCAGCGAACGAGGAGAATTGAGTCTGTCCAATGAGAAGGGAGGAAGGCCAGTCGATGAGCCTGGAGTTGGAATGTCTTTGCAGTAAAACCAGGTCGATTGCCAACCTCTAACTGACTTAGGGAAAGTCATGGCAAGTAAAGCGCTCCTACCTCTCATTTGGATTCCTAAGCCCCCACACAACTGAATCACATGAGTCCTCGAATCACCTGGATTCGCCTTTTTAACAGACTGGGAACGGCATGTGAAGATGTGTTTGAACAAACCCCAGTGAGTTCGACATCCCAAGAAATTTTCACACATGGACATGAAGGCTGCTAAGTATGAAATGGTATTCGGAGGAAAGTGGTGGATTTGGGCACCGAAGAAGTTCAAGAAACCACGGAAAAACGGATGAGGGGGTAAGGAAAAACCTCTCTCGACATGAGTGAGGAGGAGAACTCGCTCGTCGGGCTGAGGCTGAGGTTCGGTCTCCCTCCCCGGCAGCCTCCACGAGCCAGGCACCACCAGGCCATCTGTTGGGGATATAACTATTAAGCATAAACTGCCCAGGAGGGGCCGGGTTATGCTCATAGTGATTTGCCTGTATTGAAGCCCATGAAGACATAGAAGATGGCGATTTACGAAGGAGACTTAATAGAAGGCCCAAAGCCCAAAGGCGAGTTAGGGCCCGTAGATGTAAACTGCTGTGAGTGTATGACTTGTATTGTAAGATAGGAAATAGTGGATACCGAGCCGGACACGTTTATGAGCCGGCCGGGATTCTGTGAACCGCCGGGCATCAACCTGTGTATATAAAGGGACGACCCAGCGGCGGTTTAAGAAGAGGAAAAGACAACAGATCGAGGGCCCGGTTAAGCGTATTCGCTCCCTGGTAATCGAAACCCTAGCAATACAACACAAAGCAGGAGTAGGCTTTTACCTCATTGAGAGGCGCTGAACCTGGGTAACTCTCTATGTCCTTTGTCCCGTTTAACCCCTTCAAGTTAACCTAGTTGCGATGGCTCCACGACTAAGTCCTTCCGCTAGGACATCTGCCGTGTCAAGTCCACGACAGTTGGCGCCCACCGTGGGGCCAGCGCACGGTGGTTTCGGGTTCTTGAAGGGCAACTTTGAAGGGATCAAGGGATACGCTTTGGGCCGAATGACCAAGAGTTGTCGCGGCAAGCTCTACATCGACGACGAAGGCTGGGGCCCCAAGGCCGGCTCAATTGAGTACGGGTACCGGGTCCCCTTCGGTGGAATTCACGTCTTCATTGGCAAGATCAGCGAACCGGGCCCTGAGCCGGACACCTGCACCGACATCATCGAGACGGCTCAGCATGCAAAACCCGCCCGAGTTCAGCCCGCCATGAGTCGTGCCTTCGTGGGATTCATCAATGGTGCGGGATCTGAGGATAAATCAGTATTTGACGGTGAGACAGTTGTTTATTCTAATGGCGAGTCATCCACCGGTGAAACCGAGTCATTGTACCAACTGCAAGACGGTCGGCTTGGGGGTTGTTCCGATGGCGATAGTATTCCGGACCCCTACGAGCCACCGAACCGGGTTGCAATCTTCATGGCCGGTACGCAGCCAGTGCAGCACTCTTCAACTGCAGCGGCATTGATTTCCGGGTCAGCAGTGGCGACGGAAGCCGGGGCAGGAGGCCCTGCGCCCCCGCCGGCTCAGGTCTTGTCTGGGTTACTAGACGCCTTGGCAACACTGCTGACGACGGAGGTTAACCCGGGTAATCAAGATCAACATAACGCGGAAGTCGTGAAATTGTGAGATCAGATAGCTCAAGCTAAGGAAGACCTGGCAGCTGAAGATGCCAGGATGGCTGCGGAGCGGGTTCCGTTGGATGCACAGGCACAGCGGATTCAGTCGGAGTCTTACCGGCTCATGCTAGATCAGAATGCTTCAAACGAAGTCATGAGGAGCAGGCATCAGTCTCGCCTGCCACCGGTTTACGAGGCGAGGAACCTCTTTAACACGCCAGGAGCAGGAACCAGTAACCCGCCAGTGGCGGACCGGGTTGAAACGCCTGGGACGGGAGCGCCGGTTCAGCCGCACACCACGGATCCACCTCGTCAGAACAATATCCCGCCGCAACACATGCCAACACCACCGGGTCATTACTCTAACCCTTTGGATAACATGATCGCTGCGGCGTCACGATTGGCGGCTATCCCGGTTGAAGGCGAGTCTCCAACGGCGGTTGAGATGCGGAGGGCTAGAGAGCTCCTTCAGACAGCATTGGTTCAGCAGCAGGCTTATTCTTACAGTCGAAGCCGGATTCATTCCACCCCTCGCCCAAGCCGGAGTTATAGTAGGCATATTGATGAACCAACTGTGTCAAGCAGTGGGCGGAACCATAACTAGCCTCGTGGGCATAACCCGGCGGGCGGTGGTGCTGATGCTCAGAATGTGGTGGATCAAGGTAGAGCGCGTCGAGAGGCCGAGCTGGCGGCGCAATATGCGGCCCGTCAACCTTCTCCGATTCGTCCGACAACTTCGGTGGAGCCAGGTGTAGCCTTTAGGAATTTGGGTGTACTATGTTTAGTGCCGGCCATACGTAATGAGCGTCTGCCCAAGGATTTTATGGGTCCTCGCAAGGTGCCTAACTATACAGCCGATTTACCTCCTGAAGCATGGATCGAGAGTTATGAGATGGCCATGGAGTTGCTAGATGTTAGCGATGCGGCATGTGCTAAATATTTTCCCCTGATGTTGGATGGAACGGCTCGCACTTTGTTGAAGGGGCTCCCTGCCAACTCCATTGGGTCATGGGCCGAGTTAAAGGCCCGGTTTATCCAGAATTTCAAAGATACGTGCAACCAGCCGATGTCAATTGTGGATCTGGATGCCTGCGTCCAAGAAGAGGGTGAGTCCACAACCCATTGGGTGCGCCGGGTTTCGACCATCTTACATTCATCGAATGGCATCAATGCCGGTTCAGCGGTCATAATGTTGGAGAAGAATTGCCGGTTCACGCCTCTTAAGCAGAAGTTGGGTTGGCTCAATCGCCACTGCAATGACATGGGAGAGCTGATGGCGGCTCTGGTTAAGTACGTTGACTCTGATGGTACCAAGGACCCCGAGTCTGATGATGACAAGCCGGGAAAGGGAAAGAAGGGCAGCAGCACCAGAGGACAGCAGCATAATCTGGCGAATCAGGGAGGCAATGGTAAGCGCAAAGCTGATAATAGTTTGGACTTTGTGGCTAACACCAACGCACAGAATAATGGCCAGCGTCGTAATGGTAAACCGCCCCCACGGGCCGGAGGGTCAGGCTTTAATCTTGACAGATGCTAAATCAGCCCTGCCCAAGTCATGGGACGAGAGAAAGACCGTCCGGCCACCTCTGGAAGGATTGCTACATCATGAAAGAGTATAAAAATTCCAATCTTTTTCAAGACAATCATGGACCGGGTGGTGGTTCAGGGTCTGGTTCTCATGGGCCGGGTTACGGCGGTGGCGGTTCTAGTTCTGGATTCCAAGGTAATCAGGGTAATCAAGGCAATTATGGTGGCTACGATCAACAGTCAGGTCAGGGGAATCAGCAGCAGCAATCTGAGTATCAGAGTAACCCAAAGCAGTTGAATAGTGGGCAGTACCACATCTTCACCACAAATTCATGCAAACGGGATCAGAAGCTTCATAAAAGGGCAGTGAACGCCGTTGAACTGGCGGTTCCCCGTTACTTGCGCTGGTCTGAGCAGCCCATCGTGTGGTGTCGGGAAGATCACCCACCCCGGGATGATAATCCGGGTCACCTAGCATTGGTGGTTGCACCCCAGGTTGGAGGGTATAAGTTTACCAAGGTACTCATGGATGGAGGGAGCAGCATCAATATCGTTTATTACGAAACTTTCCGTCGCATGGGGTTGACAGATAAAAATCTTAAACCGTCGAATACAGTTTTCCATGGTGTGATGCCTGGTAAGTCGGCGTACCCTGTTGGTAAGATAGCTCTGGAAGTTGCCTTTGGAGATGATCATGATTCTAGGTCGGAGACATTGACCTTTGAAGTAGTCAAGATTCACAGCCCGTATCACGCTCTGTTTGGGCGGCCGGCTTATGCCAAGTTCATGGCGCGGCCCTGTTATGTTTATCTGCAGCTCAAGATGCCGGGTTACAAGGGGACCATCACAGTACATGGGAGCCGGAAGATAGCCTTGGAATGTGAAGAAGGTGATGCGGCTTATGCTGAGTCGGTTTGTGCAACGGAGGAGTTAAAATTTTACAAGGACAATGTTGATCCGGCGGATATGACGTCTTTGAAAAAGCCAACTACAGAGCATGATCCGGTTTTGAAGTTTAAATCGGCAGATGACACTAAGATGGTTGATTTTGTTCCTGGCGATTCATCCAAGCAGTTCAGCATCAGTGCTAATATGGATCCGAAATAGGAAAGCGCACTCATCGAGTTCATCCGTGAGAACCGGGACATCATTGCATGGAAACCTTCTGACATGCCAGGTGTACCGAGGGAACTCGCTGAGCACGCTCTCAATATTGATCCCAAGTTTAAACCGGTCAAGCAGTTTCTTCGTCGTTTCAATGAAGAAAGGCGTAAGGCCATTGGTGAGGAGGTAGCCCGGCTCTTGGCGGCTGGGTTTATTGTTGAAGTTTTTCACCCTGAGTGGTTGGCTAACCCGGTGCTGGTACTTAAGAAGAACGGCACTTGGCGCATGTGTGTGGACTACACGGATTTAAACAAGGCTTGTCCGGCTGATCCTTTTGCTCTCCCTCGTATTGATTAGATTATTGAAGCTACAATGGGTTGTGAGCGTTTGAGTTTTTTGGATGCTTATTCTGGTTATCATCAGATCAAGATGGCAGTTAAGGACCAGGAGAAGACAGCTTTCATAACTCCCTTTGGAGCCTTCTGCTATGTGTCTATGCCTTTTGGGCTCAAGAGTGCCCATGCGACTTACCAGCGATGTGTGCAGAATTGTCTTCATAATCAGATTGGACGCAATGTTCATGCTTATGTGGAAACCTTTGATAGACGACTTGAAGGAAACCTTTGATAATCTCCGAGTTTATAAGATGATGCTTAATCCGGCCAAGTGTGTTTTTGGTGTGCCGGCGGACAAGCTTTTGGGCTTTCTGGTGTCTAACAGGGGTATTGAAGCTAATCCGGAGAAGATCAAAGCCATTACTTCTCTGGCTAAACCGGCGTGTATCAATGATGTTCAACGTCTGGCGGGTCGTATTGCGGCGCTAAGCCGGTTCATAAGCCGCCTCGGTGAGAAGGCCATCCCTTTGTATCAGATGATGAAAAAGACAGATGATTTCGTCTGGAGTGACGCTGCTAATGAAGCATTTGAGGCGCTTAAGAAGCAGCTGGCTGAGCCGCCGATCCTAGCTGCGCCCGTTGATAAGGAGCCGCTGTTGTTATATGTGGCTGCTAATAGCCGGGCTGTCAGTGTGGCTATTGTGGTTGAAAGGAAAGAGGCAGGCAAGGAATATCCGGTTCAACGGCCGGTTTATTATATCAGCGAAGTGCTTATTGAGTCCAAGCAGAGATACCCACATTGGCAGAAGCTTGTATATGGGGTTTTCATGGCAAGCCGGAAGCTTAAGCAATATTTTTAGGGTCACCCCATTACTGTGGTTAGCTCTGCTCCTTTAGGAGATATCATCCAAAACAGGGAGGCAACAGGCCGGGTTGCCAAATGGGCCATTGAACTTGGGCCTCATGGTTTGAAGTATATGCCTCGCACGACCATCAAATCTCAAGCACTGGTGGATTTCATCAATGACTGGACAGAGCTGCAGATGCCTGAGGAAAAACCAGATAACACGTATTGGACTATTCACTTTGATGGGTCCAGGCAATTGGAGGGCTCGGGGGCTGGAGTTGTGCTAGCTTCCCCTCGAGGTGATAAATTTTGTTATGTTCTCCGTTTGATGTTCCCTTGCACTAACAATGCAGCTGAATATGAGGCCTTGCTCCACGGTCTTCGAATGGCTAAGGAGATGAACTTAAGCCGGGTAAGGTGCTTTGGTGACTCAGATTTGGTGGCTCAACAAGTCTCTGGTACATTGGATTGTAAGGATCCCCTCATGGCGGCTTATCGACGAGAGGTGGATATTATTGCTGGTCACTTCAAGGGTTATCAAGTTGAGCATGTTGATCGGAGGAAAAATGAAGCGGCGGATTCATTAAGCCAGTTGGGTTCTCAACGTAAACCGGTGCTACCTAATGTCTTTCTTGACGTTTTGCATAACCCGTCGGTCAAGTTACCTACAGAGGAGGATTTGGCTATTCCTGACCCGGAAGCTCAGTTGGTGGCGGCTCTTCATGTTATTCCTGATTGGACAGTTCCATATTTGGCATACTTGACCCGGGGCGAGTTACCTGAGGATGAAACCTTAGCCAGGCAAATAACCCGGCGGTCCAAGTCAATGACAATTGTCAATGGAGAGCTGCACCATTGCAGTGTTACCTGAGCGTTTCAGCGTTGTGTTTCTCCTGAAGAAGGCTGTGAGATTTTGCGTGAGATCCATGAAGGAGATTGTGGTCATCACGCCGGCTCTAAGTCTCTTGTAGCCAAGGCTTTTCGTCATGGTTTTTATCGGCTGACGGCTCATGCTGATGCTGAGGACTTGGTCAAAAAATGTGACGGTTGTCAGAAGTTTTCACGTCGAGCTCATGTTCCGGCTCAGGAGTTGAGAATGATTCCAATCACATGGCCGTTTGCAGTTTGGGGGCTTGATATGGTTGGACCTTTTAAGAGGTCCAAGGATAAGAAGACCCACCTCTTGGTGGCGGTTGATAAATTCACTAAGTGGGTAGAGGCAGAGCCAGTCAGTAAGTGTGATGCAGCAACGGCGGTTCAATTCATGAAGAAGGTGATCTTCCATTTTGGCTTTCCACACAGCATTGTAACAGACAATGGCACTAATCTCTCCAAGGGTGCTATGAAAGAATTTTGTCAACGTGAGCATATCCGGCTTGATGTAACGTCAGTGGCTCACCCGCAATCTAATGGTCAAGCTGAGAGAGCCAATCAAGAGATCCTGAGAGGCATCAAGCCCCGACTTATGGTTCCCTTACAGAGGACGCCGGGTTGTTGGGTAGAGGAGTTACCCTCGGTGCTATGGAGCATCAACACAACGCCTAACAGATCTACGGGTTACACGCCTTTTTTCATGGTTTATGGAGCAAAGGCGGTTCTCCCCAGTGACATCCGTCACGACTCACCCCGTGTGGCGGCTTACGTTGAAGCTGATAATGAAAAGGCACGTCAGGATGCACTTGACCTGTTAGATGAGGCGTGTGATCTCGCAGTGGCTCGTTCGGCGATTTACCAGCAAGATCTATGTCGTTATCACAGCCGCCGGGTCAAGACCAGAACCTTTCAAGAAGGTGACTTAGTGCTCCGGCTTATCCAGGATTAGACTGATATGCACAAGTTATCCCCACCTTGGGAAGGACCCTTTGTGCTCAGCAAGAATCTGAACAACGGGTCATACTACCTTATTGATGTTCGAGACCACAAGGACTCACGCACGTCGGAGGAAGAGACCCGCCGGCCGTGGAATATTGCTCATCTACGGCCGTACTACACCTGAGCCATTGGCTCTTCTGATGTACATATTTTTGACAGTGTATATATGTTAATAAATATAATAAACTGGCACCCCTGCTAAAGCAGGGCCTCTGTCGTTTTTTCTTAATGAGTCTTTGGTTACTTGGGGGCTTCCGGCTTATGAGCGAAGTTATGATTACCCCTTGAACTGGCTTATAAGCCAATTGAAAAAAAAACTTGGGGGCTTGCTACCCAGGTTAAAGGTACCAAAGAGAGTCTGTTGCAAAATCACAGCTCAAACATAGGTGCCCCTTGAGCACAGCTCAAAAATATTACTTGGGGGCTCCTTGATTCTAAAGAACAAAGAGTTTGTGTAACCCTTGTAATAGGCTTAAAAGCCAGGCTTGGAAGCCAGGTGTATTCACCTAAAACCCCGGGTTATCCTGCCTTTTTAAGTAAGCCACTCCACCCAGGTATTCCTGGAATGACCCGCCGAACGTTTGACAAGTCAATCTTATACAGACCCTAAACTTGTCAAAGTTAAAACGACGATTGGTTTTGTGAGGTCCATCTTATAAGGTTTGTATATAGGTTTAACTCAGTGGCTGTGCGGCCCGTGAAAGCACTTGATTTTTGGCCTGGCAGCCCATGAAAAGCCTCGTTTTTCATTTGTTTTATTCCACAGTTTTTGAGGTCTATTTGATGAGGCTTATAATGCTTTATGATCATAATTCATCTGGTGTTTATTAACCCGGCCTGGTTTTTTGAGTATAAGTCACCAGTATGAGATAAGATAACATTCGGTGTTTATTAACCTGGCCTGGCTTTTGAATATAAGTCCCCAGTATGAGATAAGATAATATCCGGTGTTTATTAACCCGGCCTGGTTTTGTTCATAAGCCAAGCAATCTATGATAATTACCAGCGCTCAAAATTTGGGTTCTCCCCCTTACTACACTGGTTTGGTAAACGAACAGTGTGGTCAAATATCACAGGTATGATATATTTCAAATTCGGTTATTTTTAAAGTCCAGCCTTGGGTATAAGCTAGGTTAGTTTCCATGGTTTTATATTGGGCATTATGACCCGTCCAGCGGTAAACCGCCAGGACACTTTTAATCCTTTGCATGCAGGAGCAGATTCTACATTGTTGATATTATAAGCATAAGTGGCATATCTTAACATGGTGGATTAGCAGTGTCATGCAAAGTAAATATGCACGATGGCATAGCAGAACAAGAGTTTAAGCTAGCCTATTACAAGGCGTTTGCTGCCCAAAAGAATAATTGTTTTAACAAGTCCTAAAGGAAGCAGCTGCTAAACCGGCCCCCGGTTTATGAGTCATGGCCTGCCTGACTTGAAGGTTGCAGATCGTCGAGCGCCGGTTCATCTTCCTCCTCTCTACCCAGTGGCTGGAAGTCAATGGTGGTCCAATCGATCCCAGTTAAGGCCTTGAATACAGCTTCATCACTTATAAGTGTGGTGGGATCAACATCAGGGGCATAGGTATGCTTACGGATTGGAGGAATAAGATTTGGAGCATCATAAGTTGGTGCGTTAACTCTCTTGTTGTTGGCATCATAAATTGACTGATAATGTGAAAGATCGGTTTCTTCAGCCAATTGGCTAGCCAATGGGCGCATTTCCCTCGTCAAGGCTCTGAGGTCGTCATTATTAAACTCTGACCCATCCTTCTTTATGCTCGGGTAGCCGTTTCCCACATCGGCCGGATCAAGATCAGATATCCAAGCTTTGGCCCGAGTTAGTGCAGTAAGAGCACCCGCCCTGGCAGCTGACTTGTTTAGCTCATCAAACCATGCAGGCATCATTGCCAGCCTTTCTAAAGTCTCCTTGATCAAGGTTGGGGGCGGTTTGTTATGGGAAGCTGTGCAGATAACCTGTTGTACGCCGGTATATAATTGCTCTATAAGTGTATAGGCGGCCTTCAATTTTTGCCGCATATCTGAGCCAAGATGAGCAATGCGAGTTCCTGCATCATCACAAACATCGGTAAACCGGCAGTCTCTTACATAATACATGTTCAAAGTTTATGAAGAAGTTATTTACCAAATAAGGCAGCGGTCATGGCATTTATTTGCTGTTTCAAGCCAGTCAGCTCTTCAGCTACCGGTTTAAGGGCAGCCTCAGCATCCTCAGCCCTCTTCAGCAGAGTTGACTTTTCTGCATCCCAGCCTGCCGCTCGTTTTTAAAGCTCTCCTTTAGTTTCTCCATTGCTGTTAAGGCAATGGTCAGTTCCTCCTTGGCTTTGGAGGTCTCGGCTTGTTGCGACTTGATATTTTCTTGAAGGTCAGCGATTTGAGATTCCTTCTTGTTAAGATCAGCCTGCAAGAGACATGTAATTAATTACATAGCAGTGCATATTCAAAGTCCCAAGCACATAACAAGTAATATACTTGGCACTTGGGGGCTAATGTCTACTGCGTCTTATAAAGGTCCTAAGTAAGAATTTTGAGCCTTACAGCATAATTAGTCTCAACTTAACATATTTGTTAAGTCGACCCTTGGGGGCTACACAGGCGAAATTGAAGATTTATTATTCTAAAGTCCTGGTTCATATTGACATTATAAACCGGCCCTTGCGGGCTAGTGGAGTTGATCTATATGGCTCTTGAAAGTTTGCAGAACATTCTATTCTTTTATGTCCAGTAAACTTGGCGGCTAAGGGAAGAATATTTATGCAGAGTTAACAGCATTTACCTCATATCGCTCCGTCATCATGTTCAGTAAACCGGCTTCATAATCACGGCTTGTGTACAAACGGTTTAAAAACCCAGAATGAATATCTTGGGCGCTGAGGTGGGCATTGATTTCCAAGTCCGCCTTCAACTTGCCCTTATCAACAACAGAAAATTCTTCTTTGGTACTATGTTTTGACAGAGCAGTGGGGTTGCCTGGGGCTGTATACCCGACACCGGTAACTACACCAACGTCAGCTTTATCATCAGCAGCCTTAGTTGGGATTGGTGGTTTATCAGCATGACCTATCGGATCAATTTCCATCTGCTCAACAAAGGTGTCATGATCCTGCTATGGTGGATCATCAAGAATAGCTTCAGTATTTGTTTCAAATTGTTCCAGATCAGTTGGCGCGCTGTCATCAGCCGGTTTGTTCAGTTTGGCCTTTTTGCTGGGCCTGGCCTTGGCTCTGACAGAGACGCAAATAACAGGTTAGTATAATGATCAAGCATAAGGTACAAGGGGTTAGTTAAAAAAATGCTCACCCAGGAACAGTTTTGAAGGTTGGAATTTGTGTCCCTGTGGACTCGCCAGAGGAGGAAAGGGAAGTTCACTGGTAGTTTGAATCAGACGGATTAAGAGGTTGTCGAAAATAGCCCGCCTTGGGATAAGATGTGTCAGAAATAGAAGAGACCTCTGGGCGGCGTTTACGAACTGGCGAGTTCGGTAAACTGGAAGAAGTGACCACATGGCCGCTATGCCGGGTTGTGCGGCGAGCTTCGTGTTGCTGCTTCTTCAAATGAAAGTTTGGATCCAAGTAAGCTAGGGGGTGAGAAAATCTTATGTTCCGGCTTGCTTGTCGGGTTTTCTGTGTGGGCAGAGGTTCTGAACTGGATGAGAGAATAGTTACCTCTGCGTCGTTTGTGCGGCTAGCTTCTGCGTCGTCCTGATAAAAATCATCGTCAATGAGATGTATGAAAAAAGAGCCAAGTGAATCAAGTTCTACCTCTGACTCCGGATTATCATCGTCAATGTTTAACTCGGAAGGCTCGGTAATTTTCTTCTTGGCAGGCTTCTTGATGACCTTGGTTTTGACATGAAGTGTTTTGGCCAGTTTATCCTGCGGTTTCTTCTTCCAGAACGGATCATCACCCTGTTTAAAGAGTGAAAAAGATCATAAGGGATTATTAAGAATATGGATTAAAGCAGGAGTGGAGCAATTCTTACAGCTGGCGGTTTATATGAAGCGCAGAAAGGACTAAGTCCTGTTTTGCTACAGTCTGTTACCGGCTCATCCAACATCTTCTTGACAGATTCAGTAATTTCAGCATCACTCAGCTGAATATCAGTGTGGCGTTGAGGGTCTTTCACATCCCCTGTGTACTCACACATTAAACTGGGGCAACGGCTTAAAGGCAAAATGCTCCAAGATACCCAGCAACGGACAAAATCAATGCCTGTCAAACCATTTGCCATAAAGGCTCTGAGCTTTGAAAGCTGTGGTGCATATTTGGACCGTTCCTTTGCATTGAGTCTTTGGGGGAATGGATGCGCATCGGTAAGCCGGTGAGCACGTTAACCCGACAGAGGATTCTCGCCAGCTCGAGATGTATCTTGGCAATAGAACCAAGTTTGATTCCATTCTTTGGGATGGCTATGATGCCTAGCGTGAGGGAAGCTGACGTCTTTTCTCTTCTGAATTGAAACCCCACCAAGTTCAGTATTGGGCCCATCCGTAAATTCAGTACGGCAGTTTAAATAGAAGAAATCTCTGAACAGGTCGACTGTGGGCTCTTCTTGCAGGTAGGCTTCACAAAACACTTGAAAATTGCAAATATTGGACACGGAGTTAGGCCCAATATCTTGAGGGTGGAGTTGGAAGAAGTGAAGCACATCACGGAAATTTTTTGATCCGGGAGGGCTGAACCCTCGACTCAGATGATCAACAAAAATGATCACTTCCGCATCCTTGGGCTCAGGAGGATTTTCTGGACCGGGGGCTCTCTAGTGGATGTCTTCCTTTTTCGCTAAAGCGCCGGTTGCAACACACCCGTTAAGTTCTTCTTCTGTAACCCGGGATGGAACCCAGTTACAAGAATAAAAGGATTTGGCCATTTATACGATAACCTGGAAAAGATTTGTGCCGCTTTAAGGTTCATAGTTAACAAGCTGAAAGTGTTGAAGCATGCATAAAGGTTAAACCGGACAGTGACGCTATCAAGTTACAAAGACGAGCACTTGGCAGTTTAAGAGGGAACTAATGGTGCCTGCCAGGTTATTATTTTCTGAAGTTAAACCGCCTACACGGATATTGAAAGTATAGATCTAAAGTTGGAAAAACAGATTTCACAGATTGATGCTATGATTTTGGATCTACGGCACTTCAGATAATGGAAAATATTTAGACCTAAGTTGCAGTGTGAGCAGTTCATATATCCAGATTGGATTTCTTACACAAAAGGAGATGCCCTAATAAGCAAAAATGAGTACTACAACTACTGCCGCGCAGGAGGAGTACCAAGTTGAATCAAACCTCATACTACAGCGAAGAAACAGATGAAGAACAGTTCCGAATCTGCATGAACTTGCTCAAACCCTATGGAGATCTACAGAGGGGGAAGGAGGAAGAACTTGCCGAGACTGTTGAACGGCGGAGGCGCGTGAGCAAGGTCTGGACCAAATCAGGTTGATGCGGCGGCCAATGGTGATGCAGAGGTGAGGGTCGATGGCGGCGGCAGGACTCGAGAGCAGCACGGCGCGAGGAAGCTTGTGAAGATGAAGAGGCCGAGGGGGGGGAAATGAAAAGGACCCCTGGCCCTATTTATAAGGTGGATGGATAAGTGGCATTCACGGGAATTGAGGAGCCCCAAATTGGATATGTGACAGGGTTAACGCCTCGATTTTCGGAGGTTCATTTAAAAGGAGATGCATATATGACTTCTGGATGTTTATAAAATTAATGATCTCGGAAGATGATGTCACGGCGAGTTACAAGTTTTTACGAAGGTAATGAAGAAAGAATTTTCCTAAGTATTGAAGATTGACATGAACAAGTTCAAATCAACCTGGGGCCTAATGTTGGGGATATAACTATTAAGCATAAATCGCCTAGGAGGGGCCGGGTTATGCTCATAGTGATTTGCCTGTATTGAAGCCCATGAAGACATAGAAGATGGCGATTTACAAAGGAGACTTAATAGAACGCCCAAAGCCCAAAGGCGAGTTAGGGCCCGTAGATGCAAACCGGCGTGAGTGTATGACTTGTATTGTAAGATAGGAAAGAGTGGATGCCGAGATGGACACGTTTATGAGCCGGCCGGGATTCTGTGAACCGCCAGGCGTCAACCTGTATATATAAAGGGACGACCCGGCGGCGGTTTAAGAAGAGGAAAAGACAACAGATCGAGGGCCCGGTTAAGCGTATTCGCTCCCTGGTAATCGAAACCTTAGCAATACAACACAAAGCAGGAGTAGGCTTTTACCTCATTGAGAGGGGCCGAACCTGGGTAACTCTCTGTGTCCTTTGTCCCGTTTAACCCCTTCAAGTTAACCTAGTTGCGATGGCTCCACGACTAAGTCCTTCATCTAGGACATCTGCCATGTCAAGTCCATGACACCATCGGTGGCGAGCCCCTCGAGGTCCGACTCCATAACCGTCGAGCGGAGCCAATTGCCTTGGATCCAGCCCGGCGGCAGAGTGGCCCGAGAGCTCAGCGCCTTCTTCCCTGCGGCCCCTTTCTTGGCGTGCTCGAGCTTCGCCGTCTTGTCCTTCGTCATCTCCGCGGTGGTCGACGGGCGCAAGCGGGGCGGCGCGGCACCGGAGCGGAAGAAGCAGAGAGACCAGGCGGAGGAGGGGAAAAGTGGAGGACACTATGGCACGTCTCGGCCGCGTCGCCTTTTATGTCCTCACACCCGAGTCGCTGACCTGCGGGCCTCCGGAATCACAGCGTATCCCACTACCAGCGCCCCCTTGATACGTGTCGATAAAGGAGGCACGATAATCGAGGAGTCACCCCTGTTCGCTCCGCTAACCGCGCCGCAGCCAGCCCGTGCTTTTCTCCGAAATTTTTCGAATCCCGCGAGATCCGGGATCTGGTGGAACAGTCAAATCACACCGGAGATATCTGTGGTCGTTCGGACCGGATCCAGTGCTCTACCATCCACAGCTCTTCTCACTCGGACATTTGACAAGCCAGAATCGATCGAGGCGACTGGAAAATGCTGAACAGTTCAGATACCCATGGATCTTTAGGAAATGCCTTCGAGGCATTAAGACTGTTCCGAATCAGCTTCAGTCCTTTCCCATTCAAACCTCGATCCATTCGGGGGCTAATGACGATGACATGTTGAAGGAAATATGCCCTAGAGGCAATAATAAAGTTGTTATTTTATATTTCCTTATTCATGATAAAGGTTTATTATTCATGCTAGAATTGTATTGATCGAAAACATAAATACATGTGTGAATACATAAACAAACACCGTGTCCCTAGTTAGCCTCTACAAGACTAGCTCATTGATCAAAGATGGTTAAGGTTTCCTAACCATGGACATGAGTTGTCATTTGATAACGGGATCACATCATTAGGAGAATGATGTGATGGACAAGATCCATCCGTTAGCTTAGCATTATGATCATTCAGTTTTGTTGCTATTGCTTTCTTCATGTCAAATACATATTCCTTCGACTATGAGATTATGCAACTCCCGGATACCGGAGGAATGCCTTGTGCGCTATCAAACGTCACAACGTAACTGGGTGATTATAAAGATGCTCTACAGGTATCTTCGAAGGTGTTTGTTGGGTTGGCATAGATCGAGATTAGGATTTGTCACTCCGAGTATCGGAGAGGTATCTCTGGGCCCTCTCGGTAATACACATCATAAGCTTGCAAGCAGACGACTAAGGAGTTAGTCACGAGGTGATGTATTACGGAACGAGTAAAGAGACTTGCCGGTAACGAGATTGAACTAGGTATGTAGATACCGACGATCGAATCTCGGGCAAGTAACATACCGATGGACAAAGGGAATAACGTATGTTGTCATAACGGTTCAACCGACAAAGATCTTCGTAGAATATGTAGGAACCACTATGAGCATCCAGGTTCCACTATTGGTTATTGACCGGAGAGGTGTCTCGGTCATGTCTACATAGTTCTCGAACCCGTAGGGTCCGCACGCTTAACGTTCGATGACGATTTAGTATTATATGAGTTATGTGATTTGGTGACCGAATGTTGTTCGGAGTCCCGGATGGGATTACGGACATGACGAGGAGTCTCGAAATGGTCGAGAGGTAAACATTGATATATAGGATGATGGTATTCGGACACTGGAAGTGTTTCGGAGGGTACCGGCTACATATCGGGTCACCGGAAGGGGTTCTATGCACCCCCGGCAAAAGATATGGGCCTTATGGGCCAAGAGGGGAAACACAGCAGCCACCAGGGGCTGCTGCGCCCCCCATATGGGCCGCACCAGAGGAGAAGGAAAGAGGGGCAGAGAGAAGGAAGGGAGGGATTCGGCCTCCCCCTTCCTTCCCTCCTCCCTCCCCTTTCCTTCCCCCTCCGGCAATTATGGAGGGGGGGGGGGGGCGAATTGGGATAGGACCCCAAGTAGGATTCCTCCTACTTGGGGCACCCCATGGCTTCTCCCCTCCCCCTCCCACCTATATATACATGGTGAGGGGGCACCTAGAACACACACCAACAACTGTTAGCCGTGTACGGCGCCCCCCTCCACAGATTACACCCTCGGTCATATTCTCACGGTGCTTTTGCGAAGCCCTGCGCGGATCACTTCACCATCACCGTCACCACGCTGTTGTGCTGACGGAACTCATCTACTTCCTCGACACTTTGCTGGATCAAGAGTTCGAGGGACGTCATCGAGCTGAACGTGTGCAGAACTCGGAGGTGCCGTACGTTTGGTGCTTGATCGGTCGGAACTAGAAGAAGTTCGACTACATCAACCGCGTTGTCAAACGCTTCCGCTTTCGGTCTACGAGGGTACGTAGACACACTCTTCCCCTCTCGTTGCTATGCATCTCCTAGATAGATCTTGCATGAGCATAGGAAATTATTTGTAATTGCATGCTACGTTTCCCAACAGTGGCATCTGAGCCAGGTCTATGCGTAGATGATATGCACGAGTAGAACACAAAGAGTTGTGGCCAGTGATAGTCATACTGCTTACCACCAATGTCTTATTTTGATTCGGTGGTATTGTTGGATGAAGCGGCCCAGACCAACCTTACATGACCACGTTCATGAGACTGGTTCCACCGACAGACATGCAACTAGTTTTGCATAAAGGTGGCTGGCGGCTGTCTGTTTCTCCTACTTTAGTTGAATCGAATTTGACTGCGGCCGGTCCTTGTTGAAGGTTAAAACAAAAAATTTGATAAATCACCGTTGTGGTTTTGATGCGTAGGTAAGAACGGTTCTTGCTAGAATCCCGTAGAAGCCACGTAAAACTTGCAACAACAAAGTAGAGGACGTCTAAGTTGTTTTTGCAGGGCATGTTGTGATGTGATATGGTCAAAGACATGATGTGATATACGTTGTTGTATGAGATGATCATGTTTTGTAATAGTTATCGGTAACTGGCAGGAGCCTTATGGTTGTCGCTTTATTGTATGAAATGCAAACGCCATGTAATTGCTTTACTTTATCACTATGCGTTAGCGATAGTTGTAGAAGCAATAGTTGGCGAGACGACCACGACGCAATGATGGAGATCAAGGTGTCGAGCCGGTGACGATGGAGATCATGACGATGCTTTGGAGATGGAGCTCAAAAGCACAAGATGATGATGGCCATATCATGTCACATTTTTTGATTGCATGTGATGTTTATCTTTTATGCATCTTATTTTGCTTAGTACGTGTAACACCCCAAAAATATTTTTCTGAATATTTGAAAATCTTTCCTTTAAAAATAAAAGTTTTGAAAATCATTTTTGATCATATCACCTTTGTTCAATTTGAAAATCTCTTCAAATTTTAATTGGGTTTCAATCTGCTTTAATAACTCTGTTTTGAAGGTTTAAAATTATATGGATAATTAATTTGGGGTTTTCAAACAATTTTTTTCAGCAAGAAAAGATTTGGGGATAATTAAATTTTCAAAGGAAATGACCTTTTCACCTCCTTTTAGCCCTCCTAAAATCCATCCAACAAATTTTCTTCCACTACAAATTTATCCCATAAGTCACTCACCTCATCTAGGACAGAATCCAACTCTTTCCTACCGCACAAAAATATTTTTTCACCACCCAAATAAATTCCAAGGTTGGAACTCACATATTCCATCATTCCTTTGGTTTACAAAGGAACCACCGTTTCTGGAAGGATTCCACCTCCACCAAAATTATCCCATCAAATATATGGTACCCACAATCCATTTCTCAAAAAATATGGAGTACCACTGTTCAAAAATTTCAAATTCACTCAATTCAAATTTGGACCAGATTCAATATTTCTGATCCAAACATATTTTTAATTGATCCAAAAATTCCCAAACTCTGCCAAACTCATGTTTGAGCATCCACACATTACCACAAAAATCCCCACAAAATCATAAAATCTCTAGCACCTTCTGTCATTTTATCAAACAGCTAATGTGCACACTGTTCATCGCTGTCCAAAATTCAGTTAACTGAATTTGGTTCAGTGGCAGAACGATGGCGCCGTGCACTCCACTCCACCCCCACTCCTTCTCGTCCACGCGTCCTCCCTCGTAACTGCGCCGCCCTGGACCCCTCCTCGTCAGTGCCTCACCGCCGACAGCACAGAAGGAGGCCGGTGCACCTGCCTCCATCCTCGGCGGCGGCAAGCCGAACTGATCCACGCGGCGCCCGCCATATTCACTCCCTCGCTGACCTCCCCCACCTAACTACTCACCACGCGGCACCTCCTCCGCACTCTCTCCACGCTGATCAAGCCGCCCTTGGCCCCTTGTCAGTCACCGGAGACGGACGACATCCGCCGCACCCGTACACCGACCTCGCCGTGGATAAAGCTACCGAGCCCGATCTCGTCCGCGCTGGCGCTTCGGGCAGCTTCCTCCACCCTCACTGACACTCACCGACAACGGCCATCGCCCAAACTGACCTCGCCGACCATCAAAACTCCGGCGTGATCCGAACCCCGCCGAACCGCCTCGGATCCCCTATAAAAGAATCCCCCGAGCTCCGTTCTGAGCACAAATCAATTCCACCACGTCCCAATCACCCTCCAGAACTCCTCCCCGACCTCGAGGAGGCCTTCTTCCCCCTCTCCGATCACCACCCCGCCGCCACTGTCCCCGACCCGTTCATCGTCATCACTCCACCACAACTACCCAAATCCTGCCAGTAGTCATATACTCCACCAAATCATCGATTCCCCACTTCAATTTCACTCACCGAGCTCTCTCCGGCGAGATCCCGCACCACCCGAGCCACCGTCCGCCGTCGTCGACCTCGCCGGCGTTCAGGTGCTCTCCGGCGACCACCACCACTTCCCTCCGACGCGGCACTCCTCCCTGGTCATGTTCCGACCATCGCCGCCCTCCAAGACCCCGGCGATCACCGCCAGCGAACGCCGTCTCCTCTCTGTTTCCGCGCGCGGGTTCAAATATTTGAACCTGACGGGTGGACCCCACCCCGCGTTTTTCCTTTTCTTTTTTCTCTGTCTAAAACGAAGGCGTAATCTCTACTTTTACGCCTTCCACGCTGAAAAGCGTATTTCTAGACGAAGCGTTTTCTTTATAAAACGCACAGGGACTGGACTTTTTACAGAAAGGACCCTGGTTTTAAAACCTTTATAACTTTTAAACCACAAGTCTAAATGACTTGGTTCTTTTTCTGTTATTCTTATTTTTCTCTCTAGTTTTTTTAGTATTTATTTAAAAATGTTTTGAGACAACTTTTTGTATTGTTGTCAAAAATTTTAATTTGAGTTAAATTTGAATTTTTCAGAGAAAGAAGAGAGAAAATTTGCCGGGAATTTTGAAGGGTTTTCACCTGACTACTTTGGACAAGGCAAGCATTTTTGAACTTGGGATATGGTGATTGCATTTGCATATTTGCATCCGTTGGTATTGCTCCATATATATCACAAGTGCATGCATGTTCGGTCATATCATTTTCTTAACCATGTCTTGCACTTTACCCAAGTAAAGATTCTTCCTAACATGGTAAAGCAGTGAGTATTCAGGGGAGTGTCTCCTGACTTGGACGTGCCGGTGGGCACGGGCCATTGCTTTTGACACGGTGGTGTCATGTGACTTAAGTGGAATATACCAGTGATGATAAATAACACCTCCTGAGTCGGCCTAGATCGAGTCTTGTTCCGTTACACCTAGCTGGATACCGTGCTGCCACGGGTCCTTCCGCAAGGAAGGTGCGGCTGAGTAATTTGTTAACCCCTGTCCAGGTACACACCGTACAGAGGGCCACGATGAGGGTTTCCAGGGCCTTGGACTAAATCCTGTCAACGGGTCAGGGGGCATGGGTGTTACCGGTTGTTGCCGAGAGGGGGTCCCCCCCTTGGAATCCGCACGTATTAATAGTGAGCCCATGCTACTCGAGATTGTTGTCTCCCCGACTTAGAGTTTTTCTATAACGATGCTTTGCTTGATTCCTGGCATCCTGACGGATAATCTGGTGTGTGCGGGTCAGGTGTGTTTTCAACCCAAAGACCGTAGTGGGAATTAGCCAGTGCCACGGTGCTGACTAAAGGAATCCCATGCACGTGGGTAAAGAGTACACCCTCTGCAGAGTTAGACCTATTCGAATAGCCGTGTCCTCGGTCAAAGGGCGTAGCTGGGTGGGTCAAGTGTCGGTCCCGATGTCGGTCTCCGGAGGAAAATATTTAATTTGAGCATGAACTACTTGCAGGATATCACTGTCATCACTAGCACTGTCTTGGTTAATCTGAATAATATTGCTGAGATTATTTCATGATTGTGCAAATTATTGTGGACTAACCCATTCCTCTTATGTTTATTTTCAAGTCCTTTTGTGGCGTCCCTCGAGTTATCAGGCGGTTTTTCACGCCACTACTCTTGTGGATACCCAATTGGCATTTCTTTTCAAGTCCTTTTGTGGCGTCCCTCGAGTTAATAGGCGGTTTATCACGCCACTACTCTTGTGGATACCCGATAGGCATTTCTCTTCAAGTCCGACCGTGGCGTCACTTGACACCCGACTGGCATTTCTTTTCAAGACCTTTCGTGGCGTCGCTTGAGATTCCGGGTTATTACCCGACTCTCTTTTAGACACCCGATAGGCTTTTCTCTTACTTTTCTGAGTGTCACTTGGGCTGGCTAGACTACCCGTGGCATTTACTTGCTTTTATTCTTAATAAGACTTGTTATGGCTAACTTGTTTATTTACTTCCGCACCATCTTATTTTTATGTCATGACCAGGATTTTAGTCAGCATGAGCATGCCATTATGTTCCTACATGAGCATATGCATCCATTATATCTTTTGTTCATAATGTTTGCGAGTACATTCCAACGTACTCACTGGCTTGTCCCTGGCTATTTACTTGGCCAGACTTGGAGGAAGACGAGCCTGTGGAGGAGGATTGCGCTAGAGAGCCCGATGCTTAGAGGAGTCCCAGTCAGTCAACCTGTGAGATAGGTGTCTACCACTTGTATCATCCGCCGAGCTTCCGCTACACCAATAAAATAGTCAAGCTCACTCTGACGCTTGGCTTATGTTATTGTATCAGAGTTGTACCACCTCACCACTGTCATATTCCGCCACTGCCATATATTGGCGAGTTTGTAATAATGTTGTTGAGCTCTCAGACTCAACCTTGTGTAATTTTATATTGTACTGGTTATTTGTATCAAGGAAGTCCACCAGTTGTGTTGATCTTGGGGCTGGTGTGACTTAGGGCTTTTCTGTGATTTATCCCAGAAAGGGGCCCGACAGACCTTGGTATCAGAGCCAGGCTGACTGTAGGAAACCCTAGGCACGATCGCTAGCACTCGAGTCAGTACTAACATTTTTAGCATGCATTTCATGCATCGTAGCAAATTTTCCTTAGTCATCATATTCTTATGATATGACTGTTTGGATTTTTGTCTACTGTTGTAGATGTCTGGCGGTAGCTGCCCATCCCAGATTTTTGCCAACGAGCTGGCGGGATTTTCCCGTCTTCTTGCCGTCATCGCTAGGGATGCGATGAGGTCTCCGAGCCGTCCAGAGTACAAGATTTTTCCTGACAGGGTCACAGACACTCTGACTATGTACCAGGCTTCGGTATATATTCGGGGTGGAAGTAACCTATCCTTCCGCAACTACCATTTCATGGGGAGAGGCATGCTATCCAGATGGCCGCCCGTGAGGCTATTGCACGTCTTAGGGACATCCTGCCTATTATGCAGACTCGTCCCTATCACTACCTTCCGTGTCATGTTCCTTATACCAACCATTATGCTTTTTCCTGCACCGCAGGAGAAAGGGATGGGGCGATCGATCCCCTTGTTCAGTACATCATGGCACTCGAGTCGGTCTTCACCGCACTGGTGGACGACCATCTTGCTGCACGGATGGATCTGGCTCGTCTGAGGATCCCTCGCAGGAGTGAGTTCCGTTCACCTTTGCCACGTGCCCCTCGTATTCTGTCACCAACACACTACTCTCCTACTCAGCCCATGGTTCAGCACTCATCCCCGAGTGATGAGGCTAGTCGCTTGGTTGCTCCTGTTCCAACCAGAGCTCCACTGCCGACGCGCACGGTGCCACCTCAGACAGGCGTCACATCAACCTCTACCCGACTGGAGACCATTCCAGAGGAGGAGGAGGTTGAGTCTTGAGACCCACAACTTGGACTCACCCTCAGCGGAGCTTACAGTGTCTTGGACACCCCGTGAGGACAAATCGAGCGTCAGCACCGCAGTAGTCTTTTTTATGGGTCATGGTTGTAATATATGTACTTTCTGTTTCTTCTTCTTTTCCTTCTTGTAAGTTGGCGAGTAATGGACTTAGACCACAGCTTGTTAGAAAGGCGGAGTAGAACGCTAGTTGAATAAGTGGTCTTGTGGCATACAGTTTCTGCAAGCATCTTGTATAATTAAATCATGCATGTATGATATAGCCTGTATGCTTGCATCCTCGAGGGAGATTTATTTTCAGTCCCTTAAAAAAAAATATTTGCTGCCCATATAATTTCTTTTCTCACCGGTGTTACACAAATACCCCCAGAAAGAAAATGCATCGCCCCTGGACTCGTTCTATGCCAACTCCGCCAAAAAACAATAATGGACAAATGGGAAACAATTTCACACAAGGACAGACTAGCCAACAGGGCAGTGACTCAGCATTTTCACAAGTGTGTCGTCTGTACGAGCAGAGCCAGCAACAGCACCAAGAAATGATGCAGCATTTGATCAATATGGTAAACCACCAAGGACAAAATCAGCACTGGTCAAAATTATCTGAGCTCCAGAAGACCCATCCAATGGTCTTTACTCACACAGATAAGCCATTGGAAGCTGATGATTGGTTGCGTGACATTGAGAGAAAATTGGTTATCGCTCAATGCACGGACCAGGAAAAAGTGTTGTACGCTTTGCATTATTTTTCCGGTACAGCAGCATCATGGTGGTAAAACTTATGCCACACTCACCCCAACGGAGCCAATATGACTTGGGAGCAATTCAAGGAAAACTTTCGGGGAGCACATATCCCCAACAGCATCATGAAATTGAAGAAGAGGGAATTTGAGGATCTAAAGCAGCGTGGCACCTCGGTAACACAGTACCTGGATCAGTTCACTCAGCTGGCCCGGTATGCTGACGATAGGTATATGACAGAAGACAAAAAGATGGAGAAGTTTCTCGATGGACTTATTCCGTCTTTGAAGTGCCAACTAGTTGTCCACACCTTTCCTGATTTCAAGACATTGGTGGACAAGGCAATTATACTGGAGAACGAGCATCGTAACATGAACAAGATACGCAAGCGCCGTATGAGCCAGTCATCTCAAGTTCACAACAATAAACCCAAGAATGAATTTCAGAAGCCCACAACACACCGACCAGCAACACTACTACCTCGACCCATAGCTGTAGAACCGCAGCAGAACCGCAGTGCTTTCAACAACAGGACCAAGGATACAACATTCTATCCGGGCATCACCGGTTATGCCTGCGGAGGGAAGGGCATTACTCCAGGCAATGCCCAAAGCAGGGAAACAATACTACCAAGCCAAACAACAACGGCCGTGGTACAAACACAGCCCCCAAATGCAACAACATCAACCCAAAAAACAACCAGAGGAAGGGACAAGTCAACCACGTGACCCTTGAGGAGGCACGAAATGCACCGGATATTGTGTTCGGTACGTTTCCTGTCAACTCAATTAATGCTACAGTTTTATTTGATTCCGGAGCTTTGCATTCGTGCATCTCTAAAAGATTTGCTTCGGAGAATCAATTTCCTTTGCCGCATTTGCAAAATTCCTTGGTTATTCAGTCCCCGGGATCGAAGCAAAACACACAGTGGTACTGCAAGGATGTGAATATTGAGATCAATGGAATGATGTTTTCAGCCAACCTTATTGTACTTGAAGCAGTCGGTCTAGACGTTATTCTGGGAATGGATTGGTTAACCAAAAACAAGGGTTTCATAGACTGGTACAACCGCACAGTGATGCTTACAAGTTGCCAAGGGGAAACAATAAAATTTGGCACAAAGAGGACCTCCGCGTCACAAGGGAAATTAAATCAAGTGGATGGAGAAGAATTAAGTAGGGTTTCGGTAGTCTGCGAGTACCCCGATGTATTTCCTGAGGAGCTACCAGGAATGCCCCTGGACCATGAGATTGAATTTGTTATTGAATTGGCACCCAGTACGACACCCATTTATAAGAAGCTATACCGAATGGCTCCAACAGAATTAGCTGAGTTGAAGAAACAAATTAAGGAACTAATGGAAAAGGGATATGTTCGACCCAGCTCGTCACCATGGGGATCGCCAGTTTTATTTGCTAAGAAGAAGGATGGTACCCTAAGGCTATGTATTGATTACAAGGCTCTCAATATGGTCACCATAAAAAATAAATACCCGCTGCCCAGGATAAATGACTTGTTTGAACAGCTAGCAGAAGCCAAGGTACTCTCAAAAATAGATTTGAGGTCAGGCTACCATCAATTAAAAATCCGATTGTCAGATATACCCAAGACTGCATTTACTACCAGATACGGATTGTACGAATTTACAGTGATGCCTTTCGGCTTAACCAATGCTCCTGCTTATTTTGTTCATCTCATGAACAAGGTTTTCATGAAATATTTGGACAAGTTCGTGGTCGTATTTATTGATGACATACTTATATATTCCAAGACACCCGAAGAACACGAACAACACGTACGAATGGTCCTGGAAGAATTGAGGAAAAACCAACTTTATGCCAAATTCAGTAAATGTGAATTTTGGTTACGAGAAGTTGGCTTCCTAGGACACGTTCTGACACAGGATGGGATAGCAGTGGACCCAAGCAAGGTAAAAGCTGTCCAAGAATGGAAACAACCCACCAACGTGACTGAGGTCAGGAGTTTTCTTGGTCTGGCAGGTTATTACCGGAGATTTATCGAAGGATTCTCCACCATAGCTAAACCCATGACCCAATTGCTTAAGAAAGATAAGAAGTTTGAATGGACGGAAGCATGTGAGAAAAGTTTCCAAGAATTGAAGAAGAGGTTAACAACAGCACCCGTTTTGGTTGTGCCCGATGTGCACAAAAACTTTGAGATATACTGTGACGCGTCCATGAAGGGCCTTGGATGTGTATTAATGCAAGAGGGAAAAGTCGTGGCTTATGCCTCAAGACAGCTACGACGACACAATTATCCTACTCATGACTTGGAGCTAGCTGCGGTAATACACGCACTCAAAGAATGGCGACACTTCCTTCTTGGTGAACGATGTGAAATATACACGGACCACAAAAGTCTTAAGTATATTTTCACTCAGCCATAATTAAACTTGAGACAGCGTCGCTGGCTTGAGTTAATAAAGGACTACGATATCGGAATTCATTATCATCCGGGTAAAGCAAATGTTGTGGCACATGCTCTCAGCCAAAGTCCCTGCACCAATAATAATAGTGTGCAATTTTCACAGCATGAGTTCAACCAGGAATTTGCCAAACTCAATATGGTCCTAGTCACAGAAGGAACCATTAATCAACTGGAGATAAAACCAACATTAAAGGATCAGATCAAAGAAGCCCAAAAAGGACACCCAAGTATTGAGGGGATTAAGAGGAAAATGAAGCTGGGCAAGGTGCCCGGGTTTACCATTGATAGTCAGGGGATTTTATGGTTCGGGAAAAGAATCTGTGTGCCCAATAGGGAAGAAATAAAGCAACAAATTTTGGCAGAAGCCCATACCACCCCATACTCTATTCATGTAGGAGGAACAAAGATGTACAAGGATCTACAAGAAAGTTACTGGTGGCACGGGATGAAAAGAGATATAGCTGTATATGTCGCACGTTGTGATTCATGCCAGCGTGTAAAAGTAGAACACCAGAGGCCAGCAGGACTATTACAGCCACTCAGAGTGCCTGAATGGAAATGATGCTATCTGGGTTATAACAAATTATTTAACCAAGGTGGCACATTTCATACCGGTAAAAACCACATACTCCACACAGAGACTCACCATATTATATCTCTCCCGAATTGTTTTCTTACACGGAGTACCCAAGACCATAGTCTCTGATAGAGGCACCCAATTTGTCTCTAGATTTTGGGAGCACCTACAGCAAGCCCGAGGAACTCAACTGACGTTCAGCACTGCATACCACCCAGAAACCGGAGGACAAACTGAGCGGGTAAATCAAATATTGGAGGACATGCTAAGAGCATGTGTGCTCACTTACGGAGTTAGCTGGGAAGACAGTTTACCATAAGCAGAATTCTCATATAACAACAGTTATCAAGCCAGTTTAAAAATGTCACCTTTTGAAGCCCTGTACAGACGAAGGTGCCGTACGCCACTCAATTGGTATTGTTGGATGAAGCGGCCCAGACCAACCTTACATGACCACGTTCATGAGACTGGTTCCACCGACAGACATGCAACTAGTTTTGCATAAAGGTGGCTGGCGGCTGTCTGTTTCTCCTACTTTAGTTGAATCGAATTTGACTGCGGCCGGTCCTTGTTGAAGGTTAAAACAACAAATTCGATAAATCACCATTGTGGTTTTGATGCGTAGGTAAGAACGGTTCTAGCTAGAAGCCCGTAGCAGCAACGTAAAACTTGCAACAACAAAGTAGAGGACGTCTAACTTGTTTTTGCAGGGCATGTTGTGATGTGATATGGTCAAAGACATGATGTGATATACATTGTTGTATGAGATGATCATGTTTTGTAATAGTTATCGGCAACTGGCAGGAGCCTTATGGTTGTCGCTTTATTGTATGAAATGCAAACGCCATGTAATTGCTTTACTTTATCACTATGCGTTAGCGATAGTTGTAGAAGCAATAGTTGGCGAGACGACCACGACGCAATGATGGAGATCAAGGTGTCGAGCCGGTGACGATGGAGATCATGACGATGCTTTGCAGATGGAGATCAAAAGCACAAGATGATGATGGCCATATCATGTCACATTTTTTGATTGCATGTGATGTTTATCTTTTATGCATCTTATTTTGCTTAGTATGTGTAACACCCCAAAAATATTTTTCTGAATATTTGAAAATCTTTCCTTTAAAAATAAAAGTTTTGAAAATCATTTTTGATCATATTACCTTTCTTCAATTTGAAAATCTTTTCAAATTTTAATTGGGTTTCAATCTGCTTTAATAACTCTGTTTTGAAGGTTCAAAATTATATGGATAAATAATTTGGGGTTTTCAAGCAAATTTTTTCAGCAAGAAAAGATTTGGGGATAATCAAATTTTCAAAGGAAATGACCTTTTCACCTCCTTTTAGCCCTACTAAAATCCATCCAACAAATTTTCTTCCACTCCAAATTTATCCCACAAGTCACTCACCTCATCTAGGACAGAATCCAAGTCTTTCCTACCCCACAAAAAAAAATTTTCACCACCCAAATAAATTCCAAGGTTGGAACTCACATATTCCATCATTCCTTTTGTTTACAAAGGAACCACCATTTCTGCAAGGATTCCACCTCCACCAAAATTATCCCATCAAATATATGGTACCCACAACCCATTTCTCAAAAAATATCGGGTACCACAGTTCAAAAATTTCAAATTCCACTCAATTCAAATTTGGACCAGATTCAATATTTCTGATCCAAACATATTTTTAATTGATCCAAAAATTCCCAAACTTTGCCAAACTCATTTTTGAGCATCCACACATTACCACAAAAATCCCCACAAAATCCTAAAATCTCTAGCACCTTCTATCATTTTATCAAACAGCTAATGTGCACACTGTTCATCACTGTCCAAAATTCAGTTAACTGAATTTGGTTCAGTGGCAGAACGACGGCGCCGTGCACTCCACTCCACCCCCACTCCTTCTCATCCACGCCTCCTCCCTCGTAACTGCGCCGCCCTGGACCCCTCCTCGTCAGTGCCTCACCGCCGATAGCACAGAAGGAGGCCGGTGCACCTGCCTCCGTCCTCGGCGGTGGCAAGCCAAACTGATCCACGCGGCGCCCGCCATATTCACTCCCTCGCTGACCTCCCCCACCTAACTACTCATCACACGGCACCTCCTCCGCACTCTCTCCACGCTGATCACCCCGCCCTTGGCCTCCTGTCAGTCACCGGAGACGAACGACGTCCGCCGCACCCGTACACCGACCTCGCCATGGATAAAGCCATCGGGCCCGAGCTCGTCCGCGCTGGCGCTTCGGGCAGCTTCCTCCACCCTCACGGACACTCACCGACCACGGCCATCGCCCAAACCGACCTCGCTGACCATCATAACTCCGGCGTGATCCAAACCCTGCCGAACTGCCTCGAATCCCCTATAAAAGAATCCCCCGAGCTCCATTCAGAGCACAAATCAACTCCACCACGTCCCAATCACCCTCCAGAACTCCTCCCCGACCTCGAGGAGGCCTTCTTCCCCCTCTCCGATCACCGCCCCACCGCCACTGTCCCCGACCCGTTCATCGTCATCACTCCACCACAACTGCCCAAATCCTGCCAGTAGTCATATACTCCACCAAATCAGCGATTCCCCACTTCAATTTCACTCCCCGAGCTCTCTCCGGCGAGATCCCGCACCACCCGAGCCACCGTTCGCCGTCGTCGATCTCGCCGGCGTTTAGTTGCTCTCCGGCGACCACCACCACTTCCCTCCGACGCATCACTCCTCCCGGGTCATGTTCCGACCATCGCCGCCCTCCAAGACCCCGGCGATCACCGCCGGCGAATGCCGTCTCCTCTCTGTTTCCGCGCGCGGGTTCAAATATTTGAACCTGACGGGTGGACCCCACCCCGCGTTTTTCCTTTTCTTTTTTCTCTGTCTAAAACGAAGGCGTAATCTCTACTTTTACGCCTTCCACGCTGAAAAGCGTATTTCTAGCCGAAGCATTTTCTTTATAAAACGCACAGGGACTGGACTTTTTACAGAAAGGACCCTGGTTTTAAAACCTTTATAACTTTTAAACCACAAGTCTAAATGACTTGGTTCATTTTCTTTTATTCTTTTTTTTCTCTCTAGTTTTTTTTAGTATTTATTTAAAAATGTTTTGAGACAACTTTTTGTACTGTTGTCAAAATTTTTAATTTGAGTTAAATTTGAATTTTTCAGAAAAAGAAGAGAGAAACTTTGCCTGGAATTTTGAAGGGTTTTCACCTGACTACTTTGGACAAGGCAAGCATTTTTGAACTTGGGATATGGTGATTGCATTTGCATATTTGCATCCGTTGGTATTGCTCCATATATATCACAAGTGCATGCATGTTCGGTCATATCATTTTCTTAACCACGTCTTGCACTTCACCCAAGTAAAGATTGTTCCTAACATGGTAAAGCTATGAGTATTCAGGGGAGTGTCTCCTGACTTGGACGTGCCGGTGGGCACGGGCCATTGCTTTTGACACGGTTGTGTCATGTGACTTAAGTGGAATATACCGGTGATGATAAATAACACCTCCTGAGTCGGCCTAGATCGAGTCTTGTTCCGTTACACCTAGCTGGATACCGTGCTGCCACGGGTCCTTCCGCAAGGAAGGTGCGGCTGAGTAAGTTGTTAACCCCTGTCCAGGTACACATCGTACAGAGGGCCCCGATGAGGGTTTCCAGGGCCTTGGACTAAATCCTGTCATCGGGTCAGGGGGCATGGGTGTTACCGGTTGTTGCCGAGAGGGTGTCCCTCCCTTGGAATCCACGCGTATTAATAGTGATCCCTTGCTACTCGAGATTTTTGTCTCCCCGACTTCGAGTATTTCTGTCACGATGCTTTGGGTTATTCCTGGCATCCTGACGGATAATCTGGTGTGTGCGGGTCAGGTGTGTTTTCAACCCAAAGACCATAGTGGGAATTAGCCAGTGCCACGGTGCTGACTAAAGGAATCCCATGCACGTGGATAAAGAGTACACCCTCTGCAGAGTTAAACCTATTCGAATAGCCATGTCCTTGGTCAAAGGGCGTAGCTGGGTGGGTCAAGTGGCGGTCCCGATGTCGGTCTCCGGAGGAAAATATTTAATTTGAGCATGAACTACTTGCAGGATATCACTGTCATCACTAGCACTGTCTTGGTTAATCTGAATAATATTGCTGAGATTATATCATGATTGTGCAAATTATTGTGGACTAACCCATTCCTCTTATGTTTATTTTCAAGTCCTATTGTGGCGTCCCTCGAGTTATCAGGCGGTTTATCACGCCACTACTCTTGTGGATACTTAATTGGCATTTCTTTTCAAGTCCTTTTGTGGCGTCCCTCGAGTTAATAGGCGGTTTATCACGCCACTACTCTTGTGGATACCCGATAGGCATTTCTCTTCAAGTCCGACCGTGGCGTCACTTGACACCCGACTGGCATTTCTTTTCAAGACCTTTCGTGGCGTCGCTTGAGATTCTGGGTTATTACCCGACTCTCTTTTAGACACCCGATAGGCTTTTCTCTTACTTTTCTGAGTGTCACTTGGGCTGGCTAGACTACCCGTGGCATTCACTTGCTTTTATTCTTAATAAGACTGGTTATGGCTAACTTGTTTATTTACTTCCGCACCATTTTATTATTATGTCATGACCAGGATTTTAGTCAGCATGAGCATGTCATTATGTTCCTACATGAGCATATGCATCCATTATATCTTTTGTTCATAATGTTTGCGAGTACATTCCAACGTACTCACTGGCTTGTCCTTGGCTATTTACTTGGCCAGACTTGGAGGAGGACGAGCCTATGGAGGAGGATTGCGCTAGCGAGCCCGATGGTTAGAGGAGTCCCAGTCAGTCAACCTGTGAGATAGGAGTCTACCACTTGTATCATCCGCCGAGCTTCCGCTACACCAATAAAATAGTCAAGTCTCACTCTGACGCCTGGCTTATGTTATTGTATCAGAGTTGTACCACCTCACCACTGTCATATTCCTCCACTGCCATATATTGGCGAGTTTGTAATAATGTTGTTGAGCTCTCAGACTCAACCTTGTGTAATTTTATATTGTACTAGTTATCTGTATCAAGGAAGTCCACCAGTTGTGTTGATCTTGGGGCTGGTGTGACTTAGGGCTTTTCTGTGATTTATGCCAGAAAGGGGCCCGATAGTACGGCGGTAGCATTATAAGATGATCCCTTATCTAAATTTCAAGGTATAAGTGTTCTCCCTGAGTATGCACCGTTGCGACAGTTTGTCGTGTTGAGACACCACGTGATGATCGGGTGTGATAGACTCTACGTTCAAATAGAACGGGTGCAAGACAGTTTTGCACATGCGAAATACTCGGGTCAAACTTGACGAGCCTAGCATGTACAGACATGGCCTCGGAACACTGGAGATCGAAAGATCGAACGTGAATCATATAGTAGATATGATCAACATAGAGATATTCACCATTGATGACTACCCCATCTCACGTGATTATTGGACATGGGTTAGTTGATTTGGATCACGTATCACTTAGATGACTTGAGGGATGTCTATTTAAGTGGGAGTTCTCAAGTAATTTGATTAATTGAACTTAATTTATCATGAACTTAGTCCTGATAGTATCTGCATATCTATGTTGTAGATCAATAGGTCGCGATATAGTTCCCCTATTTTTTGATATTTTCCTAGAGAAAAATAAGTTGAAAGATAATAGTAGCAATGATGCGGACTGGGTCTGTGATCTGAGGATTATCCTCATTGCTGCACAGAAGAATTATGTCCTTGATGCACCGCTAGGTGACAGACCTATTGCAGGAGCAGATGCAGACGTTATGAATGTTTGACAAGCTCGGTATGATGACTACTTGATAGTTTAGTGCGCCATGCTTTACGGCTTAGAACCAGGACTTCAAAAATGTTTTGAACACCATGGAGCATATGAGATGTTCCAAGAGCTGAAAATGATATTTCAGACTCATGCCCCTGTTAAGAGGTATGAGACCTCTGACAAGAACTTTGCCTACAAGATGGAGGAGAATAGCTCAGCTAGTGAGCATGTGCTCAGAATGTCTGGGGTACTACAATCACTTGAATCAAGTGGGAGTTAATCTTCCAGAGAAGATAGTGATTGACAGAGTTCTCTAGTCACTATCACCAAGTTACTAGAACTTCGTCATGAACTATAATATGCAAGGGATGACAAAAACGATTCTCAAGCTCTTCGCGATGCTGAAATCGGCGAAGGTAGAAATCAAGAAATAGCATCAAGTGTTGATGGTTAACAAGAACACTAGTTTCAAAAAAGGGCAAGGGAAAGAAAGGGAACTTCAAGAAGAATGGCAAGCAAGTTGCCACTCCTGTGAAGAAGCCCAAAGCTAGACCCAAACCTAAAACTGAGTGCTTCTACTGCAAAGGAAATGGTCATTGGAAGCGGAACTGCCCCAAATACTTGGCGGATAAGAAGGATGGCAAAGTGAACAAAGGTATATTTGATATACATGTTATTGATGTGTACTTTACTAGTGTTCATAGTAGCCCCTGTGTATTTGATACCGGTTCAGTTGCTAAGATTAGTAACTCAAAACAGGAGTTGCAAAATGAACAGAGACTAGTTAAGGGCGAGGTGACGATGTGTGTTGGAAGTGATTCCAAGGTTGATAAGATCACTATCTCACACTCCCTCTACCTTCGGGATTAGTGTTGGACCTAAGTAAATGTTATTTGGTGTTTGCGTTGAGCATGAATATGATTGGATCATGTTTATTGCGATAGGGTTATTCATTTAAGTCAGAGAATAATTGTTGTTCTGTTTACATGAATAAAACCTTCTATGGTCATACACCCAATGTGAATGGTTTATTGAATCTCGATCGTAGTGATACACATATTCATAATATTGATGCCAAAAGATGCAAAGTTGATAATGATAGTGCAACATATTTGTGGCACTGCCGTTTAGGTTATATTGGTGTAAAGTGCATGAAGAAACTCCATACAGATGGGCTTTTGGAATCAATTGATTATGAGTCATTTGATACTTGCGAACCATGCCTCATGGGCAAGATGACTAAAACTCCGTTCTCCGGAACAATGGAGCGAGCCAATGAGTTATTGGAAATAATACATACCGATGTATGCGGTCCAATGAGTGTTGAGGCATGCGGTGGGTATCGTTATTTTCTGATCTTCACAGATGATTTGAGCAGATATGGGTATATCTACTTAATGAAACACAAGTCTGAAACATTTGAAAAGTTCAAAGAATTTCAGAGTGAAGTGGAGAATCATCGTAATAAGAAAATAAAGTTTCTACGATCTGATCGCAGAGGCAAATATTTGAGTTACGAGTTTGGCCCTCATTTAAAACAATGTGGAATAGTTTCACAACTCACGCCACCTGGAACACCACAGCGTAATGCTGTGTCCGAACATCGTAACCGTACTTTATTAGATATGGTGTGATCTATGATGTCTCTTACCGATTTACCACTATCATTTTGGGGTTATGCATTAGAGATAGCTGCATTCACGTTAAATAGGGCACCATCTAAATCCGTTGAGACGACACCGTATGAACTATGGTTTGGCAAGAAACCTAAGCTGTCGTTTCTTAAAGTTTGGGGTTGTGACACTTATGTCAAAAGGCTTCAGCCTGATAAGCTCGAACCCAAATTGGAGAAGTGCGTCTTCATAGGATACCCTAAGGAAACAATTGGGTACACCTGCTACCACAGATCCGAATACAAGATCTTTGTTGACAAGAATGGAACATTTCTAGAGAAGGAGTTTCTCTCGAAAGAAGTGAGTGGGAGGAAAGTAGAACTTGATGAGGTAATTGTACCTTCTCTAAATTTGGAAAGTAGCACATCAGAGAAATCCGTTCCCGTGATGCCTACGGCAACTAGAGAGGAAGCTAATGATGATGATCATGAAACTTCAGATCAAGTTACTACTAGACCTCGTAGGTCAAACAGAGCACGTTCCGCACCAGAGTGGTACGGTAATCCTGTCCTGGAAGTCATGTTACTGGACAATGGTGAACCTACGAACTATGAGGAAGCTATGATGAGCCCAGATTTCGATAGATGGCTTGAGGCCATGAAATCTGAGATAGGATCCATGTATGAGAACAAAGTTTGGACTTTGATGGACTTGCCCGATGATCGGCAAGCCCTTGAGAATAAATGGATCTTCAAGAAGAAGACTGACGCTGATAGTAATGTCACTATCTACAAAGCTCGACTTGTCGCAAAAGGTTTTCGACAAGTTCAAGGAATTGACTACGATGAGACTTTCTCACCCATAGCGATGCTTAAGTCCGTCCGAATCATGTTAGCAATTGCCACATTTTATGATTATGAAATCTGGCAAATGGACATCAAAACTGCATTCCTTAATGGATATCTTAAAGAAGAGTTGTATATGATGCAACCAGAAGGTTTTGTCGATCCTAAAGGTGCTGACAATGTGTGCAAGCATCTCGGAGTTGGAATATACGCTTTGATGAGGTGATCAAAGCATATGGTTTTATACAGACTTACGGTGAAGCCTGTATTTACAATAAAGTGAGTGGGAGCTCTGTAGCATTTCTGATATTATATGTGGATGACATATTGTTGATTGGAAATGATATAGAATTTCTGGATAGCATGAAAGGATACTTGAATAATAATTTTTCAATGAAAGACCTCGGTTGAAGCTGCTTACATATTGGGCATCAAGATCTATAGAGATAGATCAAGATGCTTGATAAGATTTTCAATGAGTACATACCTTGACAAGATTTTGAAGGAGTTCAAAATGGATCAGCCAAAGAAAAAGTTCTTGCCTATATTGTAAGGTGTGAAGTTGAGTAACACTCAAAGCCCGACCACGGTAGAAGATAGAGAGAGAATGAAAGTCATTCCCTATGCCTCAGCCATAGGTTCTATAAAGTATGCCATGTTGTGTACCAAACCTGTTGTGTACCTTGCCATGAGTTTGGCAAGGGGGAACAATAGTGATCCAGGAGTAGATCACTAGACAGCGGTCAAAATCATCCTTAGAGGACTAAGGAAATATTTCTCGATTATGGAGGTGATAAAGAGTTCGTCGTAAAGAGTTACATCGATGCAAGCTTTTACACCGATCCAGATGACTCTGAGTCTCAATCTGGATACATATTGAAAGTGGGAGCATTTAGCTAGAGTAGCTCCATACAGAGCATTGTAGACATAGAAATTTGTGAAATACATACGGATCTGAATGTGGCAGACCCGTTGACTAAACTTCTCTCACAATCAAAACATGATCACACCTTAGTACTCTTTGGGTGTTAATCACATGGCGATGTGAACTAGATTATTGACTCTAGTAAACCCTTTGGGTGTTGATCACAAGGCGATGTGAACTAGATTATTGACTATAGTGCAAGTGGAAGACTGAAGGAAATATGCCCTAGAGGCAATAATAAAGTTGTTATTTTATATTTCCTTATTCATAATAAAGGTTTATTATTCATGCTAGAATTGTATTGATCGGAAACTTAAATACATGTGTGAATACATAAACAAACACCGTGTCCCTAGTTAGCCTCTACTAGACTAGCTCGTTGATCAAAGATGGTTAAGGTTTCCTAACCATGGACATGAGTTGTCATTTGATAACGGGATCACATCATTAGAAGAATGATGTCATGGACAAGACCCATCCGTTAGCTTAGCATTATGATCGTTCAGTTTTGTTGCTATTGCTTTCTTCATGTCAAATACATATTCCTTCGACTATGAGATTATGCAACTCCCAGATACCGGAGGAATGCCTTGTGTGCCATTAAACGTCACAACGTAACTGGGTGATTATAAAGATGCTCTACAGGTATCTCCTATTGGGAAACGTAGCATGCAATTTCAAAAAAATTCCTACGCTCATGCAAGATCTATCTAGTAGATGCATAGCAACGACAGGGGGAGAGTATGTCCACGTACCCTCGTAGACCAAAAGTGGAAGCGTTTGTTAACGCGGTTGATGTAGTCGAACTTCTCGTTCCGACCGATCAAGCACCGAACGTACGGCACCTCCGAGTTCTGCACACGTTCAGCTTGATTACGTCCCTCGAACTCTTGATCCAGAAAGTGTCGAGGGATAGTTCCATCAGCACGACGGCATGGTGACGGTGATGGTGAAGTGATCCGCGCAGGGCTTCGCCTAAGCATTACGTGAATATGACCGGAGGCGTAAACTGTGGAGGGGGGCGCCACACACGGCTAACAATTGTTGGTGTGTGTTCTAGGCGCCCCCTCCCCATGTATATAAAGGTGGGAGGGGGAGGGGGACAGCCTTGGGGTGCCCCAAGTAGGAGGAATCCTACTTGGGGCCTAGTCCAATTCGCCCCCCCCCCCCTCTTACCATATTTTCCGGAGGGGGAAGGAAGGAGAAGGGAGGAGGGAAGGAAGGTGGAGGCCGAATCCCTCCCCTTCCTTCTCTCTTCTTCTCTTTCCTTCCTCCTCTGGTTCGGCCCATATGGGGGGCGCAGCAGCCCCTGCTGACTGCTGTGTTTCCCCTCTTGGCCCATTAGGCCCATATCTTTGCCGGGGGGGGTGCCCGGAACACCTTCCGGTGACCCGATATGTACCCGGTACCCTCCGGAATACGTCCGGTGTCCGAATACCATCGTCCTATATATCAATATTTACCTCTCGATCATTTCGAGACTCCTCGTCATGTCCATGAACTCATCCGGGACTCCGAACAACGTTCGGTCACCAAATCACATAACTCATATAATAGAAAATCGTCATCGAACGTTAAGCGTGCGGACCCTACGGGTTCAAGAACTATGTAGACATGACCGAGACACTTCTCTGGTCAATAACCAACAGCGGAACCTGGATGGTCATATTGGTTCCCACATATTCTATGAAGATCTTTATCGGTCATACCATAATGACAACATACGTTATCCCCTTTGTCATCGGTATGTTACTTGCCCGAGATTCGATCGTCGGTATCTTCATACCTAGTTCAATCTCGTTACCGGCAAGTCTCTTTACTCCTTCCATAGTGCATCATCTTGCAACTAACTCATTAGTCACATTGCTTGCAAGGCTTCTTATGATGTGCATTACTGAGAGGGCCCAGAGATAGCTCTCCGATACTCAGAGTGACAAATCCTAATCTCGATCTATGCCAACCCAACAAACACCTTCGGAGATACCTATAGAGCATCTTTATAATCACCAAGTTACGTTGTGATGTTTGATAGCACACAAGGTATTCCTCCGGTATCCGGGAGTTGCATAATCTCATAGTCAAAGGAATATGTATATGACATGAAGAAAGCTATAGCAATAAAACTGAACGATCAATATGCTAAGCTAACGGATGGGTCATGTCCATCACATCATTCTCCTAATGATGTGATCCAGTTTATCAAATGACAACACATGTCTATGGTTAGGAAACTTAACCATCTTTGATTAACGAGCTAGTCTAGTAGAGGCTTACTAGGGACACGGTGTTTTGTCTATGTACCCACACATGTATCAAGTTTCCAGTTAATACAATTCTAGCATGGATAATAAACATTTATCATGAATAAGGTAATATAAAATAACAACTTTATTATTGCCTCTAGGGCATATTTCCTTCAGTCTCCCACTTGCACTAGAGTCAATAATCTAGATTACATTGTAATGATTCTAACACCCATGGAGTCTTGGTGCTGATCATGTTTTGCTCGTGGAAGAGGTTTAGTCAACGGGTCTGCCACATTTAGATCCGTATGTACTTTGCAAATCTCTATGTCTCCCTCCTTGACTTGATCACGGATGGAGTTGAAGCATCTCTTGATCTGTTTGGTTCTTTTGTCAAATCTGGATTCCTTCGCTAAGGCAATTGCTCCAGTATTGTCACAAAAGATTTTCATTGGACATGATGCACTAGGTATTACACCTAGATCATATATGAACTCCTTGATCCAGACTCCTTCATTCGCTGCTTCCGAAGCAGCTATATACTCCGCTTCACACGTAGATCCTGCCACGACGCTTTGCTTAGAAATGCACCAACTGACAGCTCCACCATTCAATATAAATACGTATCTGGTTTGCGACTTAGATTCATCCGAATCAGTGTCAAAGCTAGCATCGACGTAACCATTTACGACGAGCTCTTTGTCACCTCCATAAACGAGAAACATATCCTTAGTCCTTTTTAGGTACTTCAGGATGTTCTTGACCGCTGTCCAGTGATCCACTCCTGGATTACTTTGGTACCTCCCTGCTAGACTTATAGGAAGGCACACATCAGGTCTCGTACACAGCATAGCATACATGATAGAACCTATGGCTGAGGCATAGGGAATGACTTTCATTTTCTCTCTATCTTCTGCAGTGGTCGGGCATTGAGTCTGACTCAACTTCACACCTTGTCGTATAGGCAAGAATCCTTTCTTTGACTGATCCATTTTGAGCTTCTTCAAAATTTTATCAAGGTATGCGCTTTGTGAAAGTCCTATTAAGCATCTTGATCTATCTCTATAGATCTTGATGCCTAATATATAAGCAGCTTCACCGAGGTCTTTCATTGAAAAACTTTTATTCAAGTATCCTTTTATGCTATCCAGAAATTCTATATCATTTCGAATCAACAATATGTCATCCACATATAATATTAGAAATGCTACAGAGCTCCCACTCACTTTCTTGTAAATACAGGCTTCTCCAAAAGTCTGTATAAAACCATATGCTTTAATCACCTCATCAAAGCATATATTCCAACTCCGAGATGCTTGCACCAGTCCATAAATGGATCGTTGGAGCTTGCACACTTTGTTAACACCTTTAGGATCGACAAAAGCTTCTGGCTGCATCATATACAACTCTTCTTTAAGAAATCCATTAAGGAATGCAGTTTTGACGTCCATTTGCCAGATTTCATAATCATAAAATGCGGCAATTGCTAACATGATTCGGACAGACTTAAGCATCGCTACGGGTGAGAAGGTCTCATCGTAGTCAACTCCTTGAACTTGTCGAAAACCTTTCGTGACAAGTCGAGCTTTGTGGATAGTAACATTACCATCAGCGTCAGTCTTCTTCTAGAAGATCCATTTATTTTCTATGGCTCGCCGATCATCGGGAAAATCCACCAAAGTCCATACTTTGTTCTCATACATGGATCCCATCTCGGATTTCATTGCCTCAAGCCATTTCTCGGAATCTGGGCTCATCATCGCTCCTTCATAGTTCGTAGGTTCGTCATGGTCTAGTAACATGACTTCCAGAACAGGATTACCGTACCACTCTGGTGCGGAACATGATCCGGTCGACCTACGAGGTTCGGTAGTAACTTGATCTGAAGATTCATGATTATCATCATTAGCTTCCTCTCTACTTGGTGTAGGCATCACGGGAACAGATTTCTCTCATGAACTACTTTCCAAATTGAGAGAAGGTACAATTACCTCATCAAGTTCTACTTTCCTCCCACTCACTTCTTTCGAGAGAAACTCCTTTTCTAGAAAGGATCCATTCGTAGCAACAAAAATCTTGCTTTCGGATCTGTGATAGAAGGTGTACCCAACAGTTTCTTTTGGGTATCCTATGAAGACGCACTTCTCCGATTTGGGTTCGAGCTTATCGGGCTGAAGCTTTTTCACATAAGCATCGCAACCCCAAACTTTAAGAAATGACAGCTTAGGTTTCTTGCCAAACCAAAGTTCATACGGTGTCGTCTCAACGGATTTAGACGGTGCCCTATTTAACATGAATGCAGCTATCTCTAATGCATAACCCCAAAACGATAGTGGCAAGTCGGTAAGAGACATCATAGATTGCACCATATCTAATAAAGACGTTCGGACACACCATTACGCTGTGGTGTTCCAGGTGACGTGAGTTGTGAAACTATTCCACATTGTTTTAAATGAAGGCCAAACTCGTAACTCAAATATTCGCCTCCGCGATCAAATCGTAGAAACTTTATTTTCTTGTTACGATGATTCTCCACTTAACTCTGAAATTCTTTGAACTTTTCAAATGTTTCAGACTTGTGTTTCATTAAGTAGATATACCCATATCTGCTCAAATCATCTGTGAAGGTCAAAAAATAACGATACACGTCGCGAGGCTCAACACTTATCGGACCACATACATCGGTATGTATTATTTCCAATAAGTCAGTGGCTCGCTCCATTGTTCCGGAGAACGGAGTTTTAGTCATCTTGCCCATGAGGCATGGTTCGCAAGCATCAAATGATTCATAATCAAGTGATTCCAAAAGTCCATCCGCATGGAGTTTCTTAATGCGCTTTACACCAATATGACCTAAACGGCAGTGCCACAAATATGTTGCACTATCATTATCAACTTTGCATATTTTGGCATCAATATTATGAATATGTGTATCACCACGATCGAGATTCAACAAAAATAGACCACTCTTCAAGGGTGCATGAACATAAAAGATATTACTCACATAAATAGAACAACCATTATTCTCTGATTTAAATGAATAACCGTCTCGCATTAAACAAGATCCAGATATAATGTTCATGCTCAACGCTGGCACCAAATAACAATTATTCAGGTCTAAAACTAATCCCGAAGGTAGATGTAGAGGTAGCGTGGCGACGGCGATCACATCGTCCTTGGAACCATTCCCGACGCGCATCGTCACCTCGTCCTTAGCCAATCTTTGTTTAATCCGTAGTCCCTGTTTCGAGTAACAAATATGAGGAACCGAACCGGTATCAAATACCCAGGCACTACTACGAGCATTAGTAAGGTATACATCAATAACATGTATATCAAATATACCTCTGTTCCCTTTGCCACGCTTCTTATCCGCCAAATACTTGGGGCAGTTCCGCTTCCAGTGACCAGTCCCTTTGCAGTAGAAGCACTCAGTTTTAGGCTTAGGTCCAGACTTGGGCTTCTTCCCGGGAGTGGCAACTTGCTTGCCATTCTTCTTGAAGTTCCCCTTCTTTCCTTTGCCCTTTTTCTTGAAACTAGTGGTCTTGTTAACCATCAACACTTGATGCTCCTTCTTGATTTCTACCTCCGCAGCTTTGAGCATAGCGAAGAGCTCGGGAATTGTCTTTTCCATCCCTTGCATATTATAGTTCAGCACAAAGCCTTTATAGCTTGGTGGCAGTGATTGGAGAACTATGTCAATAACACTATCATCTGGAAGATTAACTCCCAGCTGAGTCAAGTGGTTATGATACCCAGACATTCGGAGTATGTGTTCACTGACAGAACTATTCTCCTCCATCTTGCAGCTATAGAACTTGTTGGAGACTTCATATCTCTCAACTCGGGCATTTGCTTGAAATATTAACTTCAACTTCTGGAACATCTCATATGGTCCATGACATTCAAAACGTCTTTGAAATCCCGATTCTATGCCGTAAAGCATGGTACACTAAACTATCGAGTAGTCATCAGATCGAGCTTGCCAGACGTTCATAACATCAACATCTGCTCCTGTAGCAGGCCTTTCACCTAGCGGTGCATCAAGGACATAATTCTTCTGTGCAGCAATGAGGATAATCCTCAAGTTACGGACCCAGTCCGTGTAGTTGCTACCATCATGTTTTAACTTAGCTTTCTCTAGGAACGCATTAAATTCAAGGGAACGGTAGCACGGGCCATTGATCTACATAATAGATATACGAAAACTATCAGAACTAAGTTCATGATAAATTAAGTTTAATTAATCATATTACTTAAGAACTCCCACTTAGATTGACATCCCTCAAGTCATCTAAATGATCACGTGATCCATATCAACTACACCATGTGTGATCATCATGTGAGATAGAGTAGTCTTCAATGGTGAACATCTCTATGTTGATCATATCTACTATATGATTCACGTTCGACCTTTCAGTCTCCAGTGTTCCGAGGCCATGTCTGTACATGCTAGGCTCGTCAAGTTTTACCCGAGTATTCCGCATGTGCAAAACTGTCTTGCACCCATTTTATGTGAACGTAGAGCCTATCACACCCGATCATCACGTGGTGTCTCAGCACGATGAACTATCGCAACAGTGCATACTCAGGGAGAACACTTATACCTTGAAATTTTAGTAAGGGATCATCTTATAATGCTACCGCCGTACTAAGCAAAATAAGATGCATAAAAGATAAACATCACATGGAATCAAAATATGTGACATGATATGGCCATCATCATCTTGTGCCTTTGATCTCCATCTCCAAAGCACCGTCATGATCTCGATCGTCACCGGCTTGACACCTTGATCTCCATCGTAGCGTCGTGGTCGTCTCGCCAACTATTGCTTCTACAACTATCGCTAACGCATAGTGATAAAGTAAAGCAATTACATGGCGTTTGCATTTCATACAATAAAGAGACAACCATAAGGGTCCTGCCAGTTGTCAGATATCTTACAAAACATGATCATCTCATACAATAACATTTATCACATCATGTCTTGACCATATCACATCACAACATGCCCTGCAAAAACAAGTTAGATGTCCTCTACTTTGTTGTTGCAAGTTTTTACGTGGCTGCTATGGGCATCTAGCAAGAACCGTTCTTACCTACGCATCAAAACCACAACGGTGTTTCGTCGCTGTTTTAACCTTCAACAAGGACCGGCCGTAGTCAAATTTGATTCAACTAAAGTTTGAGAAACAGACACCCGCCAGCCACATTTATGCAAAACTAGTTGCATGTCTGTACGACGCCCCCCTCCACAGATTACACCCTCGGTCATATTCTCGCGGTGCTTAGGCGAAGCCCTGCGCGGATCACTTCACCATCACCGTCACCACGCCGTTGTGCTGACGGAACTCATCTACTTCCTCGATACTTTGCTGGATCAAGAGTTCGAGGGACGTCATCGAGTTGAACGTGTGCAGAACTCGGAGGTGCCGTATGTTCAGTGCTTGATCGGTCGGAACGAGAAGAAGTTCGACTACATCAACCGCATTGTCAAACGCTTCCGCTTTCTGTCTACGAGGGTACGTGGACACACTCTTCCCCTCTCGTTGCTATGCATCTCCTACATCAACCGCATTGTCAAACGCTTCCGCTTTTTGAAATGGCATGCTACGTTTCCCAACACATGTACCTGGGGTAGGTTCCTAAGCCTGACCTACAGGACCTACCCAAGGACACCTCATACGAAGAATCCAAAACCTACAAAGTTAAGAAGAGGGTACCGACTGGAATGACCCGGTGCGCAAGTCACTCGACAAAAGATTCACTCGGTTTACCCCACCTCCACTCGACGGATATGATCTCACTCGGAGAACAGAAAGACCTAGAGCCCCCCCCCCCCCGGGATGCCAACGGTCAGGCGTTCAGTCCATCGTTGTAAAGGTTATTAAATACGGGCGTTATCAGTAACGTACTCGTCTTTACCATCTCATTGAACTCTTGCGTAACTGAGGACTACGAGGGGTCGGCGAACTCTATATAAGCCACTCCTTCCCTCTTGCATAAGGGTTCACACCCCCTATAACTCAACACTCCAAGAAACAAAGCACCCGCAGCACCGAGACGTAGGGTTTTTGTAACATCCCTATGTAATGGCTACAGTGATTGCCTTTTGATAATGCCAAGTCATCATGATCAACAGTGCATAAACAACATTTGAATCATATCTCTTTTCAATTCAAATTCAATTGGAAATCCAAACTAAAAGTGAAATTTAAAGTTTTTCAAATCCAGGAACTAAATTGTTCATCATATTTTAAATATTCCAGAGGCAATTCTAAAATTATAATCAACTTATACTAAATTAATTAAGTGACTCTAATAGCTACAAAACAGAAGTATTTAATCCATATTCATTTAATTAAAATCCAAATGAAATTCATTTGCCTCCAAACCAATTTCTAGCAGTGACAAATATTGCACTGAAAATATTGGGCTAAGACACATATCTTGCAAAACTTATTTGGTGGCTGAACAAATTGCAAAACAAAAAAGAATAAAGAGAAAATGCAAAAAGAAAAGAAAACAGAAAAATACAAATGGAAAATAAATGAAAGAAAGAAAAAAAAAGCTGGCCTACTGGGCCGACTGGCCCAACCAGGCCGGCCCACCCCGCTCCCCCTTATCCCCCACCCGACCAAACCCTAGCCCGTAACCCACCCCACAACCCCCATGATCCCTTCGCTCCTCCCCCTCTCCTCCCCCGATCCAGATTGGGGGGCAGGGACCCCGCTCGCGTCGCCCCTTCACCACCTCGTCGGCGCCCGCCTCTCTGTCTCCTCCCGCATGGCGCCCGGCCCCCCCTCGACCCGAACTGAATCGGGGGTTCGACCCCGAGGCGCACAGAGCCCCGACGCCGCGCCATTGCCGCTCGCCATCACCCCGTCGGCGTTGCCTCTCCCCCGAAACGCTCCCTCAAGCCTCGCTGCCCCACTCCCCTTCAACGCCGGTGAGGCCAGCCTCTTTCCCCTCTGCCTCGCGGTGACCGCGCGCCCGCGCCGTCCCGCTGTGTTCCGCCCGCGCCCGGCCGTGCACAGCCACGCCGCCGCCGCGCCCTGGTCATGCTTTGCCGCCGCGTGCGCCCGCGTCCGCCACGCCCTGCTCGGTCCTGTCGCACGCACCCGCGGTCGGCCAACGGCCCACGCGCCCGCAGCCCCGTCCTCTGCTCTGGCCGCCAAGGCCCTCGCCCATCGTGGCCTCGCCCCGGCCGCCCCTGTCCCGCCTTGCTGCCGCTGGCCTCTCACAGCCGCCGCCCGCTCCGGCCGCCACCCTCCACTGCTGATCCCCTCGCCCGCCGCTCGCCGTTGCCGCTCCGGCTGAAGCCCGGGCCACCATAGCCACCGTGCCATCTGCTTCCTCCCCTATGTACGTTCGTGCACAGGCAGGGGAGGCCAGACGGGTCTCTGACCGAAGGATCCCACGCCCCAGAAAAAAAAGAAAAAAATAATTAACCTAATTAATTCTGTTTAATTAAATTAATCAATTAGTTAGCCTAATGAATCTGTAATTAGTATAATTAAACCTTAGTTAACTAAACAGTCAATGACAGGTGGAACCCCCCGTCAGGTTGACCGCTGTTGTCATGCTGACGTCAGCCTACACTGTTTCGGATAATGATGATTTAAAATAAATAAATAATTCCAGAAAATGATTAAAATTTTAGAAAATCATAGTAAATAATCCGTAACTCCCATGAAAATACTTTATACATGAAAGTTGCTCAGAACGACGAGATGAATCCGAACACGCGGTCCGTTCGTCCGCCACACGTCCCTAGCATAGCGAACATGCAACAATCCCCCTCCGGTTCGTCTGTCCGAAAATGCCAAACACCAGGGACACTTTCCCGGATGTTTTCCCCCTTCGCCGGTATCACCTATCCCTGCGTTAGATCTCCCCTGGCACCACATATTGCCTTGTTATATTTTTGTGATGCTTTGTTTGCTCCGTATTTACTGTTTCTTCTCCCCTCTTCTTCTCCGGTAGACCCCGAGACCGGCGCTGAAGTCACTGAGTACGACTACGTCACCGACATCCCTTCTTCCTGTGCAACAGAGCTTCCAGGCAAGCACCCCCCTTTTGAGCATACCGATATCGCCTATTCTTTCTCTCTCATGCTTGCATTAGAAATTGCTGCTGCTATTGTTTAACCAATTCTGATGCATAGCCTGTTTATTGTAACCTGCTATTGAAACCTTACCTGCTTATCCTAAACTGTCTAGTATAGGCTGGGTAGAGACCTATCAGTGACCCCACTTGTCCCGATTGCCCCGCTGGATAATCAGAAGACTCGACAACCAGGCCTCGGCATCGCACATCACCCCCTTAGTGGTAACGACACTGCAGCGTTACTATCGAGTGCCGAGGGTGATACCTCATGTAGCACTTCTGATGTTAACTCTGTAGAGTAGCTACTCGGTCGTGGTCATCGAGGGTGATTCCTCCTTCTCCACTTCCGATACGAACCTGTCGTGCACCACTTCAAGTGTGAACCTCGAGGGTGATACCCCCTAAGTTCAACTTGACGGTTACATCGAGTGGGCATCCGTCGAGGGTGATACCTCGGATTCCCCTGATGATATGGACACACGGTTACTATGACTTTACCCCTGAACCTTGTTGGAAATGGGTCAGCCCCAAGGGCGACCCGAGGGAGTTACTTTTACTGCAGGACTGGAGGGACAGGTGGTACCACCCAGTTGAGGTGGACCTGAGTTCCCGATAGTCTTTTGCGAGACGGGTTGACCTGGATGGTGCCCGAGTGATGAATACGAGGCGTGGCCGGGCATTCCTGGCCCTTGCCGCAAGTCCTCGAGACGGGGCGACGGTGTCACATCGATCGTGAGTCTCTGCTCGTTACCGCACCCCCAATGTACTAATGATTTGGATATGTGATTTGAGTGGGCCTTTGGCCCGATAGCACTAACCATCACGCGGGAAAAGTTATGGGCACTCTGCATCGTATGCATCAGCCGAAAGCTTTGTCAGACGTCCGGTTCAGCATGGCAGCACGGATGGACCGGCACCATCCTGTAGTGGTGGTGCCTGGCTTCACCGTGTGCGCAACGACCCGGAGTGCACAGGGCGATGGCCCAAGACCCCTGAGTGCTTAGGATATAGAACGACGGGGACCTCTCTGCTGAGCTCTAGGTAGGGTTGCGGTGTGTCGTTTGGCCGAGGACGGGCATGACCCAGAAAGTGTGTCGGGCCGGAGTTAAGCGAGCGTGGTGCGTCAGTTGGTGCACCCCTGCAGGGAAGAACTAATCTATGGATAGCCGGATCCTCGGTAATGGACACTCGTAGTTGTATCCCGATCGATACAACTAGAACTGGATACTTGGATACTATGGCTCTGGGATTACTTTCTCGCAGGGAGTCGAGAAAGGATCTCTGGCCGAGGTTGATGACTGTATGGCTCTGGGATTACTTTCTCGCAGGGAGTCGAGAAAGGATCTCTGGCCGAGGTTGATACTTGTTGATACTACTACTTTATACTGTACTAATCTACACTCTTCTAATGCTGCAAGACCGCTGAAGATGCTAGACTTGGATAGGACTAGGACTTCTCTCTATTCTGGTATTTCTGCAGCCCAATCCACATATACCGCGTACCTTTGATAATGTTGCATATGTAGTGTAGATCCTTGCTTGCTGAGTACTTCGGATGAGTACTCCCAGTTGCTTTGCTTTCTTTTTCCCCCATATCCGTTTGATGCGACCAGATGACGGAGCCCCTGAGACAGCTACCCCCGCCGACGATCGCTACTACTACCCCGAGGGTGGATACTACTATGAGCTGGCCGACGACCAGGAGTAGGATTGAAGGGTCCCAGGCAGGAGGCCTGCGCCTTTCGATCGTAGTGTTTTCTTTTTCCTCGCCTTCTAAGGGCCTATATGTGTTTCTTTTATATCTGTACTCAGATATCTGATGCTTCCGCTGACACTTGTATGCGAGCTTATGTATTCGAGCCCTCGAGGCCCCTGGCTTGTAATATAAAGCTTGTATGACTTTATTTATGTTTTAGAGTTGTGTTGTGATATCGTCCCGTGAGTCCTTAGGCTTGATCGTGTGGATTCGCGTGTATGATTAGTGCACGATTGAGCCGGGGGCATCACAAGTTGGTATCAGAGCCGACTGCCTGTAGGAATCCCCCTTTCCAACTCCTTGGCCGAAGTTGAGTCTAGTGGTCCAAAACTATTTTACTAACTTGGCTGTTTGGCTTACGGGCCCACGTCGCCAATTGGGTGGTATTAGGATATTTTATTCGTGATCACATCCACCCGGTGTTCTAAAATATCCTCCCTGCAAGATTGTGGGCCAGGTCCTGCTTACAGGATCCTTTTATCGAGGGCACCCTGTGTTGTCACTTGCAGATTCCTCGCCCCAGCAGTTTTCTCCGACATGATGTAGCCTTTGCTATGTCACGTTGTTGTAATCCTCACCGCGTGCCTGCGCGCCGCCTAGTTTGTCTAGCTGCGAGCGATCCCGAGCTCGTACTATCCGTTTGAATCCAACTAAGTGCATGGATTGGTATGTCTTTAACGACTACTATCATATCTCTAATGCCTTCTTGTTCATCACTAATGTTACGTCGTGAATGACCTCTTACACATGCAGTTTTTCTTGCTAAACTGCCCTTGTTAATTTGGCAGGATGGCTGACGATCCTCCACCTCCACCCTATATTGCCGCAATGATGCAGCAGTTTGAACTCAACCATCAGCAGTTTGAACTGAACCGTCAGGTTATGACCGGGATATTGGCCCAGTTCCCTAACCAGAATGCTATCAACAGCCTACCCCAATAACTCTGCCGGAATTTGTGCGCCTCAATCCGTCCACTTTTCGCAGCTCGACTGATCCAATGGATGCTGATGATTGGCTCCGTGACATTGCCTTCCAGATGAAGTCGGCCAATGTTATCCCTGACAGTTACGTCACCTATGCGACGTATCACCTGAGGGGGTCAGCTGCTCTATGGTGGGAAAGTCATAGGCATATGCTACCTGCTGGAACTATAACCACTTGGCAGGAATTTTAGATAGTTTTTCGTGCACGGTACATTCCTCAAGGTCTGATGGACCAGAAGAAGCAGGAATTCCGCAAACTCACATAGGGCACAATGACTGTGGATGAATATCAGAGGAAATTTCTTTAATTATCCCGCTATGCTGAACATGACGTCTGCACTGACGCACGCAAGCAGGAGAAATTCCGTGAAGGACTGCGTACTGATATAAACCTCGCGCTTGCTATTCATGATTGCACGGACTTCGCAACGCTTGTCAGCAAATCTTTCCAAGTTGAAACTGCTCTGACTAAATATGAGGAGTCGCTCAAGCGTACTCGAGATGTCGGCTCGTCTTCGGGTCAACCTGCTCAGAAATGTCGAGTCTGGATCCCACACAATGTTCATCATAAACCTGCTCCAACGCCAAGGCTGTCTTATGCTACACCTCATCTGCCTCTACCTCCGAGATAGCTAACGATTCAGGGTGGACAGTCCAATGTTGTGGCTCCTCTCCATAATGATGGGTTATGCCGCAAGTGTGGACAGCCAGGGCACCGTGCTTTCAACTTTCATCAGGGTCAGCCTCAGAATGCATCACGTCCTCCTGTTGGTCGTTGGAAGGGCCATCGGACCCATCATTCCAGGAATCGTAATGCCAGACTACCTGCTAGTCAACTTGTCCATGTCAACCATGTCAAAATAGAAGAAGCTCGACAAGACACCAAAATTTTTGATGGGTACCCTACTAGTGAATTCAATCCCAGCTTCTGTACTCTTTGATTCTGGAGCGTCACACTCCTTCATGTCTGAAAGTTTTGCGCGAAGTCATGATATACCTTTCGAGGAGATGTGCACCCCATTAGTAATCCAGTCACCCGGGGCTAATTGGCAAACTACCATGGTAAGCCACGGTAACCACATTGTGATTGGAGAATTGGTGTTCCCCGTTTCACTCATTGCTCTCAAGACCTCCAACATAGACATTATTCTGGGTATGGACTGGTTGAAGCCCAATAAAGCTTTGATTGACTGTGCCGCTGAAACAGTCCACATCACACACCCTTCCGGCCAAATACTCAAATACTCAGCTCGAATAGCTCAGGATGCTGAGAGCCAGATATATGCTCTGAATGCATTAAATGCCTCACCTCTTGAAGGCATCGAGAACGTTCTAGTTGTTCATGATTTTCAAGATGTCTTTCCACAAGAACTTCCAGGAATACCCCCTGCTAGAGCTGTCGAGTTTGTCATCGACTTGAAACCAGGCACAACTCCTATTGCGAAGCGTCCTTATAAAATGCCTCCGCACCACCTTCTTGAACTTAAGGAGGAAATCGACAAGTCACTTAAGAAGGGTTTCATCCGCCCCAGTTCCTCCGCTTGGGAGCACCTTCCCTCTTTGTCAAGAAGAAGGATGGTACGAATCGGTTGGTTCAAGATTACCGTCCTATCAACCAGGCAACCATTCAGAATAAATATCCGCTTCCTCGGATCAATGATCTGTATGATCAACTTGCTGGATCATCGGTGTTCTCCAAACTTGACTTGAGGTTGGGTTATCATCAGATCCGTGTTCGTGAAGAGGATATTCCGAAGACAACATTCATTACTCGCTATGGTTCTTATGAGTACACCGTCATGTCATTTGGCTTAACAAATGCTCCATCTACGTTCTCCCGCCTGATGAATTATATCTTGATGGATTACCTCGACAAATTCATCGTGGTTTATCTAGATGAGATTCTGGTTTATTCAAAGAATAAGGAAGAACATGCTGAACACCTTCGTCTTGTTATGGAAAGGCTCTGAGAACACCAGCCCTATGCCAAGTATTCCAAATGCGAATTCTGGCATTCCGAAGTAACCTACCTTGGACATGTGATTTCCAAGGATGGCATAGCTATTAACCTAGAACGAGTTCAGGCGATTCTTGAATGGACTCCACCGAAGAATGTCAAGCAAGTCAGAAGTTTTCTCTGCCTTGCAAGCTATTGCCGTCGCTTTGTCGAGAATTTCTCAAAGATTGCTAAGCCTTTGACTGATCTACTTCACAAAGGCGTTAAGTTTGAATGGATAGAAAAATGTCAGGAAAGTTTTCAAACACTCAAAGACAAGCTGACATCTGCCCCAGTACTTGCTCCTCCAGATTCTCGCAAAGATTTTGTGATCTATTGTGACGCATCCCGTGAAGGATTAGGCTGTGTCCTAATGCAAGAGCATAAAGTGATTTCCTATGGCTCTCGTCAGTTGCGTCCACATGAAGAGAATTATCCGGTACATGATCTAGAACTAGCTGCTGTCATCTATGCATTGAAGTTATGGCGACATTACCTCCTCGGTAATCGTTGCGAGATCTACACGGATCATAAAAGTCTGAAGTACCTGTTCACTCAGCAATCTCTCAACCTCCATCAGCAAAGATGGATGGAGGCCATTACAGACTATGATTTGGGTATTTCTTATACACCTGGCAAGGCTAACGTGATGGCTGATGCCTTAAGCCGCAAGTCCTATTGCGACAACCTCATGGTTAAGCGAGCTCAGCCTCGTCTTTTTGAAGAACTGCGCAAGCTGAATCTGTGTATTGTTCCACAGGGTTCTCTTAATAACCTTGTGACACAACCAGATCTTGAGAAAGCTGTTAAGAGTGCACAAGCTAAAGATGCTGAAGTTGATTTGATGAAGAAAGATCTTCACCTGGAAAAGTACAGGGATTTCTCGCTGTCTGAAGATGGAACCTTGTATTTCAGAGACCGCATTGTCGTACCTCGCTTCGAGCTTATGACTGACAAGGTCATGAAGGAAGCACATGATACACCGCTGTCTATTCATCCGGGTAGCACCAAGATGTATCGTGATCTCCGTCAAAGGTACTGGTGGTCTAGAATGAAGCAGGATATTGCTCGATATGTTGCTGAATGTGATGTTTGCTGTCGCGTGAAAGCAGAACATCAGAAGCCTGCTGGGATTCTGCAACTGTTACCTATTCCTTTATGGAAATGGGATAAAGTGCAATTGGATTTCATTACCGGCCTTCCCAAGTCACAGAAGGGTCACGATGCTATTCTTGTCGTCGTCGACCAAATCTCCAAGGTTGCACACTTTCTGCCTGTCAGGGAGACTATCACTGCTAGTCAGTTAGCAGAGTTGTATATCTCCAGAATTGTATCACTCCACGGTATTCCGAAAGAGATCAGTTCGGACCGTGGCGGACTTTTCACCTCAAAGTTCTGGGAAAGTTTCCAACAAGCTATGGGAACTCATATTACCTGGAGTTCAGCTTATCACCCCCAATCGCAAGGCCAAGTTGAGAGAGTCAATCAAGTGCTTGAAGACATGCTGCGAGCTTGTGTTATTTCTTTCGGCAAGAAGTGGGAAGAATCTCTCCCGTACGCCGAGTTCTCATATAACAACAGCTATCAAGCCAGCTCGAAAATGGCCCCCTTCGAAATACTTTATGGACGTAAGTGTCGAACCCCTCTGAATTGGTCAGAAACTGGGGAACGACCGCTCGTCGGTCCGGATATTATTCAACATGCCGAAGAGCAAGTCCGTATTGTCCGTGAAAACCTCAAGGCGGCTCAGGACCGCCAGAAAGAGCAACTATGATCGCAAACGATGGGGTTTGACTTATCAACCTGGTGATCTAGCTTATCTACGTGTCACTCCTATGAAGGGCACTCACCGTTTCGGAATCAAGGGCAAGCTAGCTCCACGCTACATTGGTCCCTTTCGCATTGTTGCCAGATGTGTTCAGGTGGCATATAAATTGGAGTTGCCGCCGCAATTCTCTCATATCCACGACGTCTTCCATGTGTCGCAACTTCGCCGTTGCTTCAAGGAGTCTCCGCAACGAGCAGTGGACCACGAGATGCTCGAATTGCAAGATGATCTATCTTATAAGGAGCATCCGATCCACATTCTCGATGAAGCTGAACGTCGGACCCGTCAGAAGGTTACCAAGTTCCTCAATGTGCAGTGGTCAAATCATACTGAAGATGAAGCCACTTGGGAACGCGAGGATAATCTTCGTGCGGAATACCCCGATCTTTTCCCTTCTACCTCTTAATTCTCGAGACGAGAATTTCTTTTGGTGGAGGAGAATTGTAACAACCCTATGTAATGGCTACAGTGATTGCGTTTTGATAATGCCAAGTCATCATGATCAAAGTGCTTAAACATCATTTGGATCATATCTCTTTTCAATTCAAATTCAATTGGAAATCCAAACTGAAAGTGAAAATAAAAGTTTTTCGAATCCAGGAGCTAAATTGTTCATCATATTGTAAATATTCCAGAGGAAATTCTAAAATTATAATCAACTTATACTAAATTAATTAAGTGACTCTAACAGCAACAAAACAGAAGTATTTAATCCATATTCATTTAATTAAAATACAAATGAAATTCATTTGCCTCCAAACCAATTTCTAGCAGTGACAAATATTGCACTGAAAATATTGGGCTAAGTCACATATCTTGCAAAACTTATTTGGTGGCTGAACAAATTGCAAAACAGAAAAGAATAAAGAGAAAACGCAAAAAGAAAAGAAAACAGAAAAATACAAAGGGAAAATAAATAAAAGAAAGAAAAAAAACCTGGCCTACTGGGCCGACTAGCCCACCCCGCTCCCCCTTAACCCCCACCCGACCAAACCCTAGCCCGTAACCCACCCCACAACCCCCACAATCCCCTCGCTCCTCCCCCTCTCCTCCCCCGATCGAGATCGGGGGGCAGCGACCCCGCCCGTGTCGCCCCTTCGCCACCTCGTCGGCGCCCGACTCTCCGTCTCCTCCCGCATGGCGCCCGGCCCCCCTCCCCTCGACCCAGACTGAATCAGGGGCTCGACCCCGAGGTGCACCGAGCCCCGACGCCGCGCCGTCGCCGCTCGCCATCACCACGTCGGCGTCGCCTCTTCCGCGAAACGCTCCCTCAAGCCTCGCCGCCCCACTCCCCTTCAACGCCGGTGAGGCCAGCCTCTTTCCCCTCTGCCTCGCGGTGACTGCGCGCCGCGCCGTCCCGCTGCGCTCCACCCGCGCCCGGCCGTGCATAGCCACGCCGCTGCCGCGTGCGCCCGCGTCCGCCACGCCCTGCTCGGTCCCGTCGCGCGCACCCGCGCCCGGCCGCTGGCCCGCGCGCCCGCAGCCCCCTCCTCCGCTCTGGCCGCTGAGGCCCGCACCCACCGTGGCCTCGCCCCGGCCGCCCCTGTCCCGCCTTGCTGCCACCGGCCTCTCACAGCCGCCGGCCGCTCCGGCCGCCACCCTCCACCGCTGATCCCCTCGCCCGCCGCTCATCGTTGCCGCTCCGGCTGAAGCCCGGGCCACCATCGCCGCCGTGCCATCTGCTTCCTCCCCTGTGTACGTTTGTGCACAGACAGGGGAGGCCAGACGGGTCTCTGACCGAAGGGGCCCACGCCCTAGAAAAAAAAAGATAAAAAGATAATAATAATAATTAAAATAATTAATTAACCTAATTAATTCTGTTTAATTAAAATAATCAATTAGTTAGCCTAATTAATCTGTAATTAGTATAATTAAACCTTAGTTAACTAAACAGTCAATGACAGGTGGACCCCCCGTGAGGTTGACCGCTAATGTCATGCTGACATCATGTTGACGTGAGCCTACACTGTTTCGGATAATGTTGATTTAAAATAAATAAATAATTCCAGAAAATGATTAAAACTTTAGAAAATCATAGTAAATAATCCGTAACTCCGATGAAAATACTTTATACATGAAAGTTGCTCAGAACGACAAGACGAATCTGAGTGCGTGGTCCGTTCATCCGGCACACGTCCCTAGCATAGCAAACATGCAACAATCCCCCTCTGGTTCGTATGTCCGAAAATGCCAAACACCGGGGATACTTTCCCGGATGTTTTCCCCCTTCGCCGATATCACCTATCCCTGCGTTAGATCACACCTGGCACCACGTATTGCCTTGTTATATTTTTGTGATGCTTTGTTCACTCCGTATTTACTGTTTCATCCCCCCTCTTCTTCTCCGGTAGACACCGAGACCGGCGTTGAAGCCACTGAGTACGACTACGTCACCGACGACCCTTCTTCCTGTGCAACAGAGCTTCCAGGCAAGCACCCCCCTTTTGAGCATACCGATATCGCCTATTCTTTCTCTCTCATGCTTGCATTAGAAATTGCTGCTGCTACTGTTTAACCTATTCTGATGCATAGCCTGTTTATTGTAACCTGCTATTGAAATCTTACCTGCTTATCCTAAACTTTCTAGTATAGGCTGGGTAGAGACCTATCAGTGACCCCACTTGTCCCGATTGCCCCGCTGGATAATCAGAAGACTTGACAACCAGGCCCCGGCACCGCACATCACCCCCTTAGTGGTAACGACACTGCAGCATTACTATCGAGTGCCGAGGGTGATACCTCGTGTAGCACTTCTGATGTTAACTCTGTAGAGTAGCTACTCGGTCGTGGTCATCGAGGGTGATTCCTCCTTCTCCACTTCCGATACGAACTTGTCGTGCACCACTTCAAGTGTGAACCTCGAGGGTGATACCCCCTAAGTTCAACTTGACGGTTACATCGAGTGGGCATCCGTCGAGGGTGATACCTCAGATTCCCTTGATGATATGGACACACGGTTACTATGACTTTACCCCTGAACCTTGTTGGAAACGGGTCGGCCCCAAGGGCGACCCAAGGGAGTTACTTTTACTGCAGGACTTGAGGGACAGGCGGTACCGCCCAGTAGAGGTGGACCTGAGTTCCTGACAGTCTTTTGCGAGACGGGTTGACCTGGATGGTGCCCGAGTGATGAATACGAGGCGTGGCCGGGCATTCCTGGCCCTTGCCGCAAGTCCTCGAGACGGGGCGACGGGGTCACATCGATCGTGAGTCTCTACTCGTTACCGCACCTCAATGTACTAACGATTTGGATATGTGATCTGAGTGGGCCTTTGGCCCGATAGCACTAACCATCACGCGGGAAAAGTTATGGGCACTCTGCATCGTATGCATCAGCCGAAAGCTCTGTCAGACGTCCAGTTCAGCATGGCGGCACGGACGGACCGGTGCCATCCTGTAGTGGTGGTGCCTGGCTTCACCGTGTGCGTAACGACCCGGAGTGCACAGGGCGATGGGCCAAGACCCCTGAGTGCTTAGGATATAGACCGACGGTGACCGCTCTGCTGAGCTCTAGGTAGGGTTGCGGTGTGTCGTTTGGCCGAGGCCAGGCATGACCCAGAAAGTGTGTCTGGCCGGAGTTAAGCGAGCGTGGTCGGTAAGTTGGTGCGCCCCTACAGGGAAGAACTAATCTATGCATAGCCGGATCCTCGGTAACGGACACTCGGTGTTGTATCCCGATCAATACAACTAAAACTGGATACTTGGATACTATGGCTCTGGGATTACTTTCTCGCAGGGAGTCGAGAAAGGATCTCTGGCCGCGGTTGATGACTGTATGGTTCTGGGATTGCTTTCTCGTAGGGAGTCGAGAAAGTATCTCTGGCCGAGGTTGATACTTGTTGATACTACTACTTTATACTATACTAATCTACACTCTTCTAATGCTGCAAGACCGCTGAAGATGCTAGACTTCGATAGGACTAGGACTTCTCTCTATTCTGGCATTTCTGCAGCCCAATCCACATATACAGCCTACCTTTGATAATGTTGCATATGTAGTGTAGATCCTTGCTTGCTGAGTACTTCAGATGAGTACTCACAGTTGCTTTGCTTTCTTTTTCCCCCATATCCGTTTGATGCGACCATATGATGGAGCCCCTGAGACAGCTGCCCCTGCCGACGATCGCTACTACTACCCCAAGGGTGGATACTACTACGAGCTGGCCGACGACCAGGAATATGATCGGAGGGTCCCAGGCAGGAGGCCTGCGCCTTTTGATCATAGTGTTTCTTTTGCCCAGCCTTCTAAGGGCCTATCTGTGTTTTCTTTTATATCTGTACTCAGATATCTGATGCTTGCGCTGACGCTTGTATGCGAGCTTATGTATTCGAGCCCTCGAGACCCCTGGCTTGTAATATAAAGCTTGTATGACTTTATTTATGTTTTAGAGTTGTGTTGTGATATCGTCCCGTGAGTCCTTAGGCTTGATCGTGTGCATTTGCGTGTATGATTAGTGCACGATTGAGCCGGGGGCGTCACAGTTTTTACCTCTTCCGAGAGGGGCCTGAACTCGTAAATCCGAGTGTACAATCTCGCCGTAGCTAGGCTCTGCCCTCTCCTACGTACCCCCTACTTCTACTGTAAGATTCATTCCCACGACACATACTTCCCGATGGCCGCCGTCGCAAGCGCTCCTGGCGCTCACGGCTCCAGCGACGGGTCAAGAATGTTGTGGCCCTCCAGGCCGTGGCTGCGCAAGTGGTGACACTCGAGCCCAACGAGCCTGGCCTCGACCTTTTCGCATGACTCCACGAGGACTCCCGGGTACGCGGGTGCCCATGACGGCCGCGTGAATACCTCGCACGGGCGCGCGGGCGTGCTGACGACGATCACTCTGCGGGCCACGAGTCGTACGTGCCCCAAGCGCTCACTCGGGAGCAGAGGGAGGAACTCCGGCAGAGGAACGAGCTGGTTCTGCGCACCTCCGTCGTGGGAATGACTCCCAAGGCCCTGGCCATGGAGTTGGCGCGTCTGCGCACCCTGGCCGAGCGTGAGCGATCTGGGGCTGGTGCTGCATATGTCGTAGATGGAGGCAGATCGAGGTGTTGTCTCTACCGCATCAGATTGGATCTCTTCAAAGAACCACTCCAAAGTTTTAATTTCTATCGGAGAAAGTAGGATGAAATCACATAGGTGCTTTTAACACCAAACCGCCTCAAAGCTGTCTTTCCAATCTTGATCTATTGAACCACCCACAATGTGCCACAGATAGTTCCAGAAATTGTACTATGACAACATCACATGATACTTATCGTTCAACCTTTTTGTTAAGGGTACCCCAATGTCACATCGGGTATCTGCAAGTTAATTACTAGACATGCATCATGTAATCTCAAATCCAAAGTATTCAATCCAACATAGAGAAACTTTAAAGAGCAAGGCTTAATTCACCACAAAAATAATGGAGGAAGATGAACATCATAAGATCCAATTATATTAACAAAGCTTATAATACAATCAAGATAAAATCCTTTAAGAACATGGGAGAGAGATATTGAACACATAGCTACTAGTACATACAATTAACCACAAGGATGAACTACTCACACATCACCATGAGAACGGAGAGGACGTTGTTGGTGATGGTGGGGATGTCCACGACGGTGACCCGTCACCACCGAAGGAGAGGGGGAAGGGTCCCCTCCTTCTTCTTCTTCTTCTTCCTCCACCCTCTGATAAAAGGGGGAGCTCTCCCCTAGATTGGGTCTCTCTTTCTTGTCTCCTATTTTCGCTTCTGCTTTTTAGCCGAGCACAGTTTCTTAAATAGTCAGAGATCTATAACTCCGACCGGGCTGAAATTTTTACACTTTTTTTTTCATAAATTAGCTTTCTTGCGGTGAAAGAAGAACTCAAACTGCCTTAGGTATATCCCATACAGGCCCCTCGCGCTGCCTAGGTCCTGACCGCGTCATGAGTCCGTGTGGGGCCCTCGGGCATCCCCTTGATTTCTTCGACCAAAGTTGTGATATATTCCATAAAAAAATAAAATAAAAATCAACTCATCCCGGCTTCGTGAATTTTTGACCTAAAAACCCAAAAAACAATATAAAATAGGAACTGGCCTCTGTCACTGGATTAATAATTTAGTCCAAATAAATATTGTGCCAAAAAATAAATAAATGATGTAAATATAAATGAATAGTTCATAAATTATAGATACGTCTGAGACGCATCACTCGCCGGAGTTGAGCACGGCGGCGGTTGCCCTCGGTTGCCGCCGACGTGCTCATTCCTAAGCAGTTTTGGCTAGACCAAATGGTCAGTGAGATGTAAGTGAGCACGGGAAACTAAATGGACAAGGTGTGTGGGTCAAAAGGTCACGGAGCTCACTAGATGCACGTCGGTGGCGGGATGGCTTGGCTATCGATGAAGTCGACCCTCTGGTGATCGCCTGGCATGCAGGCGATGTCCAAGAGGTGCGCTGGGTATCGTCGAAGGCGACAGTGGCAGAGGTTGAGCGGACGTTGGTCTGGCCTCCCCGGAATCATGCCGGAGATATACTGGGAAGAGGCGGCGATGGTGGCAGTGGTATGAGCATCCTGGCACTGCTCCGGTCAAATTGCTCGGGGTGGTTTTGACGACAGGGGTCCGGGGCATTTATACGACAGGGCCATGGGATCGTGCGCGTCCTCGAGTTGCATGTACGTGAAATCGTGGCGTGTGGGGAGCTCGGGCGTGGGCGCATGGGCTTCGGTAGAGGTTGATGATGATGAAGCCAATAGGTGGGCCCCCCCTATCAGTGAGAGAGAGAGACAGAGAGAGAGAGAGAGCGTGCGGGTGAGGCGGCGGCCGTCAGATCTCATGCGGATGACTGGGATTATATCCCGGCATACCGCTTCACTTTTTTTTACGCGTGCACATTCGGCTGGCTAGCTGGACCGGCCTATTGGACTGGCCTGGCTGGCCATCTGTTTGGGTTTTTCTTTTTCTTTTGTTTTCTTTCTTTCTCTCTTTCTTTTTCTGTTGCTGTTTTCTTTTTCATTTTCTTTTTAAACTAGGATTTACTTATTTTTAATTGCCAAAATTCAAACTATTTTTAATCCTTCGAACACACAAAGAAATAGGGAAAATATAAATCTTTGGAAATTACTTTCTTGTTGAAAAGGTTTTATGCAAAAGAAAATCAATATGGCCTCTAATTAAACTACAATTTGATTTAGGGTTTAAGGATTGGTCAATTTGATTTTTCAAGCACCAAATATGCACTGAATTGATGAAATGCAATGCTTCTAAATGCACATCCTGAATTTGAAAAATTGGGATGTGACAGTTATCTATTGGGCCACTACTTCAATCTATATGCGGTCATCAGTGCAGCATTTTGATGTGCAGGCGCTTATGACCTCTGAGTGTAGGCTACTGGAAACAGTTGCGTGGAGTTTATTCAACCAGTTTGGCTGGTGAGCCACTTGTAGGCTAGCGAGGCACTTGTAGATTATGTGGACGAGTTATATATTCTCGAGTCTAGCCGGTTGTGGTTGTGTTTTCTTCTTATTTGTCTTATTCTTTGGCACTCGAGGTCTTGAACATATTTCATATTTAATAAAATGGATGTGTGCATCTTGGGACGCAAAGGACGGGGTAGTCCCCTTTTCGAAAAAAAAGCTAGCGTACAACATTAGAGCAACTCCAACAGTTTCTCTAAAAAACTTCCCCGAAGCTACTTTTGTTGGATCCCATAAAACTTCTTCCCCCAAATCTACTTTTATAATGTTTTTTCATTGAACAAAACTAGATAACAGCCTTGGGCCCACCAGTCAGTGAGATGCTTGACGGCTAAGGGCGACAACAGCAGGCGGACGGCAGCGACAAGATGGCGGCGGCGCATCGGGAAGTTTCAGACAGTTACCTTGGCGCCAAAAGTTTATGGGAAGCAAAGCTTTCCCTAAACTAGAGGGAAGTTGGGGCCAGGTTTACATGATTTTGTAAATTTATTTCACGTTTACGGATATGTTGGCGACATTCGCCGAAACTTCTCCACCTTTTTACTGATACAGGATCTGTTGGAGTAGCTTTTAACCCCCGCTATCCGCGGCAAGTCGCACTTGAAGAATGATTAACGTGTCCTGGATGGACTCGCTTGCGAAAATTGACGAACGTTTTTTTTTTCCACATAGTAAGACATGTCTCATTCATATTATAAAGATCATAATACAAGTCATGTACACAATGACCTGACAAAACTACAAGGTAAAAAGGCAGCAAAACGCTAGCCTTTGCACAAAATACAAGAAAATTACATTCAAAGTATATATACGTACGGTTCATGCACCATGACCGCACGCTTAGTAAATGAAAAACTAGAACAAACGAGATATTTATTGTGATCGTTGACGATTTTCGTGACAAAACACCCGTGAACAAATGAGTACTGCTGTACGTCTTACCGACGATTTACACTGCAATTATGGGATCGCTCTCAGCTGCCATGTTGACGTTGGCATGAGGGACGTTGATTGGGTAGCGATGTATGCATCCCGCCCACGCCTTGTCCAGCTGGGCTGCCGGGCGGATGCACTCCCAGACGGCGCTGTTGCACTTGACCCCAGCTCCGAGGCCAACCATCCAGACACGGTCGCCCTTCCGCACCCGGCCCTTGGCCTCGAGGTACGCCATCTCGTACCACACCGAGCTGCTCGACGTGTTCCCGAACCGGTGAAGCGCCATGCGAGACGGCTCCACGTGCTCCTCCGACAGCCCGAGGCTAGACTGGACCTCGTCGACGACCGCACGCCCCCCTGCGTGGATGCACACGTGATGGAACGCCTTGCACAAGTCGGGGACGTAAGGCTTCACCTTCACGCCGCCTCGCCGGCCCAGCTTGAGCAGCAGCATGTTGGCGACGAAGCGCAGCTGCTCGAAGAAGGGGAGCACGAGCGGGCCAAAGGCTGTGATGTTGGCCTTGAGCGCGTCACCGGCGACGCACATGAGGTCCCTGGAAAGTTTGACCCCTAAGTTGCCTTCGTCGTCCTCCTCCTGGAAGATGCACCCGTAGGAGCTGTCCTGCACGCCGCCGTTGATCGTCCGCACGATGTGGGCGAGTCGAAACCGCGCCCTGTCCTTGGACGTGGACAGCAGCACGGCGGCGCCGCCCACCCGAAAGAGCATGTTGGACAGCAGCATGGAGCGCTCCCTGCCGAGGTACAGGTTGGGCGTGATGGTCTCCGTGGACACGACCAGAGCGTGGGCAGCACCGTGGGGCGCTGCACGAAGTAGGTCGGCAGCGAGCCCCACCGAGATCACCCCCGCGCTACAGCCCATCCCAGAAAGATTTACACAGCGGACATCGCTGCGGAGTTTGTATCTGTTGACGATCATGTCGCTAAGGGACGGCACAGGGGCGAAGACGCTGCAGTTGATGACGACGATGCCGACGGCATGAGGGGTGACGCCTGCCTTGGCGAACAGGTCGTCGATGGCCGAGAAGATGACCAGCTCCGCCTCGGCTCGGGCTACGATCAAGTTGTTGTCTGGCGGGATGTAGTGGTTGCCGGGGGGCAGGCTGGTCTCATCGCCGAGACCACTGCTTCCGAGCACCCGCATGGCGAAGCCCACAGTGCGATCGTCCGCGAACGCGGGTATGAGGCGAGCGTACTCGATTAATGTGGAGTTAGGGAAACGCCAGGTGGGACTGGGAAGGAAGCAAGCATAATCCAGGAGGTACACGGCGCGTGGGCGGTTAATGACGGCTGCCACCATGGCCAGGAGGACCAGAGAGAGTAGGAGGAGGTGGATGGGTGAGAAAGAGTAGCCGAGTAGCCGTGTAGCTTTGAGGAAGATGCTTCGCGCAAGGACCATGCCGGCAACAATGGGGAACAACTGCTTGCTAAGAGGTGGTAAGCCCATGGTCATGGCCATTGTTTTCGCAACCGATCGAGCGTGCTCGGAGGTGAGGATACACGGGAACGGGAACAAGGGGTGGATTTTAAAGGCGCAGCCAGTGCAACCGTTATACTCCTACTAGGAGGCGAGTACTATCCTCCTAGTAGTTGGCAACCTAGGAGCCTACTCCAGAGTCCAAAGCCTTTTTCCACGACGTACTACAGATTTTTTTTTTTTTAGGAAGACGTACTGCAAAGTTGTTGACAGATACAAGTTGCTTTTCAAAATCAAGACACACGACTAGTACTAGCTGCGTGTTTAGATGTGATTTGATGTCCTAGCAAAAACGGAAACTGTAGAGAACAAGCCTTCTCCCGGTGGCTTACCAGCGCGGCGCACTGCCAGCCGTTTGGTTCAGGCCAAAGTTGTTTGGCGGCACCGACGACAGTGATTTTTTGTGATGTGTATGGTATTGAAGTTTGTGTTATGTGGTTTCGAAGTTGTTGTATTTTGCGATACTGAAACTACGACCTGTGATATTGAAAATTCTGGTATGTGGTAATTGAAATTGTACTTTGCGACAACGGAACTATGGATTGTGTCATTCATATTTGGGATCTATGATGTATGATATTGAGATTGTAATTTGTGATGTTTCATATTGAGATCTGTGGTATTGAAATTGAAATTTACGATATTGAAATTTTTATGTTCTGCATTACTATTAAAATTTATGATTTGTGACATTCATATTGAAGAAATCTCCTGTCTCATCATTTGCGATATTTAGAGGGGGTGGCTAGGGGTCAGTTGACTGATTATGTAATTTGGATCTGTCATTTCTTTTTACAACCGGCTAAAGATATATGGGTTAAGTTCGCCAAGACCAATAACATTCTACACATGATCTTCTTAATTTCTACGTGCACTGATTTCTACATGATACCGTGTGATGAGAGAAAATCATTTTGTTTCTAATTTAAAGTGCATTGGAAAGATAAATGCACACACTTTTGTAGACAAATTTTAAAGCCAAACGTACACTCTTCACCGGACAAATTTTAAAGCCAAACGTATGCACTAACAGCAGTAATGCTACACTCACGGAAGAATTTTACGGATACTAGTACAATGCCCGTGCGTTGCCACGGGCTTTTAAAATATATTTCTGTAGTTATATAAACATAATGCATGTTTAGTTTCACATGTAGAGAATAGATAGCATGGACACAATCGGATAATAATTGAAGTCCACCTAACTTGCAGTGTAAATTGATAACAAAAAGGCTTTGACAATGTATACAGATAGAGCAATTATCCAACTAAATGTCTGTTATAAATTAAGTTGTTCTTGATGTGCTTAAGAAATTCTCACCCTGACCTCCACATCTTCAAAGCCCACACCAAGCTCGGACGTTCATCTCCTACTCCCTTCATGTTCGAGCTCCGACTGGATCTCATCCCTGCCGCCGCCGTCTTCCCTGTAGCCAGTTCCACCCTCATCTACTCCGGTCTCTTACACGACATGCTACTCCATCCATTGGTACACAAGTAGTGGTTCAGTCTAGTCGTGTACTCCATCCATTGGTACGCAGTGGTGGTTCGGTCTCAGAGGCGGCTCCGGCAGTCCTGATGGCGTCGCCGCTGCGGTGGTTCCATTCCGGCCACATAGTCGGTCCGTTCAAGACAGGGTGCATCCATTGGGGTGGCCTGCCCAACAAAACAGTGGTGTGGCCCGACGTTGTTGTTGTTCAAAGATCAGTGCGTTTCCCCACAATATAATACTAGGAAAACGAAGTAGTGGCCCTCTTTCCTCTACATCAGTACAGCTTTGCTGGCTTATCAGCTTCATGGACACCTTCTACAGAGTCAAGTACATATCCATGGACACCTTCTCTGTTCCAATTTTTGCACCCATTGGTATTTTACTTTCAGAGCTTATAAAATCTTAGATATTGCTTACAAAAGGCCGAGACATAATATTTTGATTGCAGACTGCATATTCTTTAGTAATATGCAAAGGCTGAGTGCGAGACACAATGTTTCGATTGCAGTCTTGCAAATTACATATTCTTCAGCAAGTAAACGCCTTCCAATGTTTTGATGCTCTGTTGTTTCAGGCAACACCAATGCAAAATACTCCCTCTGTAACTAATATAAGAGTGTTTAGATCACTAAAGTAGTGATCTAAACGCTCTTATATTAGTTTACGGAGGGTGTACTATACTATATAGCCCACCAATGCAAATTTCATCTACTAAGTGATCTAAACAGCAAATGAAACATGCTAGGTATATTTTTGTCGACAATATTTTCAGTTGGGAAAAGGTGTTCTGATCACGAGCAGGATTCTCTAAAATAGTTTAAAAGCATATGTAGGGGAGAGAACATTGTTTGTGTCACTGTTCTATCTAGGATAGAGGTGTATGTTACTACAAGCAGTATAGTAGTGCAAGTATTTGTATAGTGCTCCCATCTTAGGACATGTGATTCTGGAAAAATAGTGCATGTTGGAAATACATGTTTGGTCATTATTCAAATGAACATGTAGACCCCCAATGTCCTATTTATCCTGTTTCTTTCAGTTCCTCACTCTGATATCACAGTTTTACAAGGGGAAAATGAAACTGGTGTAGATGAGCATTTAATTAGCCATGATACGCATATTCATTTCCCGAGAACGCTGGTGTGTGCTACACTACACCTACGATTATACTTATGTTTGGTTTGTTTTCTCAGTGAAATTAATTTTACATTTTCACCCCCCTAAGTAATCCCAGAGAGCGAGGGAGGGGAGGCGGCAAGGAGCACAATTGCATGGATACGTGTTTGAAATTCAAAGTGAGTGAAGATGGGGTGGAAAATACGTGATTGTAAGCCGGATACAACATTAAAAAGGGGATTGTGCATGAAAAATATGCAAAGGTGAGATTGATTTTTTAAGCCACCAGAAAACTCTACTACTAATTGGTATTGATAAAAACACATTGGGCTATGCATGTCACTCAGCAAGTACAGCATGACAGTAATTCCTCGTGTACATTCATAGAAACATCACAAACTACTGACAAATGCACTGTATTGTTATTGTAAAGCATGTTTTGGTGTAATATTTGAATCTCAACCCTTGGAAATCCACTACTGCCTAAGTTGACCAACTACATCCTTATCTAATACAAGCAAAATCAGGGACCAAAGGGTCAATATTTGTTCATGTTTGGAAGGCTCGCAAAAGCTAGATAATTCTCTCGAGCCTTTCCAGATTTTTTTTCCTCAAGAGGCCTTGTTTGGAAGGTATTATCTGATAATTGTTGGTTTGAATGACAACAGAAAAGAGAGATGAGGATCTAAATAACAAATATTGGAAGGATAGAATGACATTTGTTTTAAATAGAATTAGTTAGTTGAGGCTAGAACAACAACATATGCAGCTAACATGGCTCTAGCAACTACCAAAGTACATTTTAGGCAAGCACGCCTGATCAGCTATAGACCATTTAATCGCTAGTGCTGAAAGACACATACCTCCATGTCTCCTTGCGTCCATGGCTATCTCTGTATCTCCCCTTTGTCTGGATGGTCTTCTCAATGTTGCAGGGGCCACTATTGCCATTATTTGCTGCTCCTCCTACACCACATCTGCAACCATGATAAAAAAATATCCTTGTTCGAGTTAGTCAAAGAGTGAACTGGTTCTTATGGTACCAACCGAGAGATACGATCCCTCTTTGCAGATGCAAACATCTTTCAACATTGTACAATTCTTCTTCTACAAGTAGTCATGAGAGTTAAAATATGCATCCATGCACCGTCTCTTTGCAACATTGTGACAACAAGTGGCACCTGTAGTAGGAAAACATATGATGTGTGAAGAACTATATGCTATGAAAATTATATAACATGGTAAAATCAATTTGTAAAATGAACATACCCTAGAATTAAATCTAATCTAAATGAATTTGGTTGGACTTTAGATATATTTTCTTGATAATCAATTCCAAATGTGTAGAGAATGTTCGAATAGATGTAGTTTTGGTAGAGCAAATAAATAAAGGAAAGCCTCCAGCCAGTTACGCTCGTCGCCACCTTGTGCACCGCCTTCTTCTTCATGAACCAAAACTGAAGGCATCACATTAGTAGGGTAAATTCCAAGCTTTCATAGAGCACTCATGCCGATCGAGGTCAAGACCTACCAGTTTAATCAGTTTTAGTTGGGCATTCTAGTAATTACAATTGGCATGGTGATCGACAAACTAAGTCCCTTAAAGCAAAAAATAATGGATTACAGATAGTATGATCAAGCAGAATGATATCTAAATTTTGGTTATCATTTACCCTATTCCCATATGGTTAGATAAATTCAGACTGAAATGTCAGATTTGCTAATGCCCGGGACGAATATGCAAGGCGATTGAAAAAGCACAAGACCCAGTATAACACATCAGTTCAACATAAGAAGAAGTACATACGAACAGTTCATATGAAGCACATGAGAATAACTACACAGAATCCAGTTTCTGAATTTTGAACTAAAAAGCTAATCCGAGTTTGTTACTACATGACCTTGGATTAGAGGTGAGAAAATTAGGGGAATGGCTTTTCATTCATTGACTTCTTGCCTTCCAGAACCTTCCAAAGGGTATAACTCTTTGTTACTACTCCCTCCGTCCCAAAATAAGTGACTCAACTTTGTACTAAATTTTCGGACGGAGGGAGTAAATGTGAAGGAGTCAATGCCGACGAATCCAAAAGAAAAACTAATTTTATACATCAACTGATGCAGATAGCAAAGCATGTTTGACAAAAAATTATGCTGCTAATAAAAGAAAAGGAATACACCTTATTATCGAGATTGTAGCTTCTAAAAAATAAGGTGGTATCAAACCAAGCCTGTAAGCAATAGAATTGGAGATCGTTAAATATTGCATCGACAAATGCTAGTTACTAATAGAAGGATTGAACAAAAACTTGGCGAGCAATTCAATATGAATTCTCCCTTCCAATGGTTCATATCATAGATAAACAAAACCAGAAACACAGTAGGCTAAAATAGAGGGGTAATTTAAAATTAGTAGCCTAAGGATGATTTTTTGAATAAACCACGTGTCAAAATAGCGAGGTAATTCAAAATCAGTAGCCTAAGGCTAAAATAGAAGGTACCATCAGATTTAGAGATAGCGAGGAAATTAAGCAAATCAGTTCAGTGAACCTCATCCTGTCAATATCTTATATCTCAAAATCCAATAGACTCCAAAATCTGAAGACAAGAAGTAGAACACTAAAAGAACTTCCTAAGGTAAACATACAGTCCGCATATGGACAGGAGAATGCTTTTGCCAATAAATGAATGTTGTGTCGCTGCCAATAAAAACACTTGCAAAGACGTATATTAGTTTCTCCCCTCCCTTCACTCTGCTCTCTTGATTCATGATTCATCTAACAACATCATGGGGTACTCCTCATCTGAATACACAGGTGACGAAAGCAAACAAGCATATGCTGATTAAGTAATAGTTCACTGGTTAAGAACAACTCACCACATCTCCTCCAGTCCATTCACGCATACAATTTCCAGTTTGTCAGTATCATTTATGTGTGACATCTGAGCCCAAATCTTAAGTTGAAGTTGGTTTCTCTTCCATCTGCAACAAAAAAAATTATCAATAGAATCACAAAAATCTAATGCAGCTATGGTAGACACGGAGACTGCCTCCTCACCGGATCGGGTCGGAGCGGCGTCCCGAGAGAGAAGACGCACACGGTGCCTGCCTCCTCGATCTACCTCTCTCCACGAGATGTAGCCGTGGCGGATGTGGCCGCCGCCCGGCGGACTTTCTCGACTCGATTTGGGGCTTCCCCGCTTTAAGGAAAGAAGGTGAGTGGAGGACGGTGCTAGCGGGGGAGAGGGCAGAGCTCTGTGCGGGGAAGACGGCAGCGGCTCCTCTAGGGCCTCGGCGGCGGCGATGGGCTTTGCTATGGCGGCTGGGTCATCCTTGACGATCGATGTAGGAAACATATCGAGGGGAGCCTTGTTGCCTGATTGTTTTTTCCTTGTCTGCGAGAGAAGAGACAAAAAAGAAACGGTGCTGGGAGGGGGACCAAAAAAATCAGACCAAAGTGGGAGATGAAATAACCATTGAGATTAGTGAGACATTAGGAGTAGTGATACTATTTCATTACAAATTAAGTAGGTACATAAATGCTTTAATAATGAGATTTCTTTGTTATGATTTACACATTAATTTTCTTAAAATTGGTTATTTGTTTCCTAATTAATGTGATTGAGCGATTTAAGGTAAGGTTAATTAATTTAGATTTGTTCTTTAGAGATTGATCCTGATTGATTCTTTCACATAAATGCATTACTAACTAACTTGCGCCAGCATGGAAAGTTCTGATTCGTTCAGATTTTTTCGTTGTGTGAGAGGGTGACGCGCAAATAAACCAGTGAGATGGTGGGGGGACGAAAAATAACTGGTTGAAAAAAAAACCAGACGAAAGTGGTGGGACGAAAAAAAACCTAGACGCAATCCTACCAACTGCTCCATTAGGAATAGAGACTACGGATTACAGCTAGGTGGCATCTTCTAGTTGGGGATAAAGGGGGCGGAGGGGCCCACCACCCTGAAATCACGGGGGGAGATTTAACGTTAAGGGGTCCGTAATCAGTCCGTATTCATCCGTGTGTTTAGCATTTTCGCACTAACAGATATGCGGATCTTCTCGTCACACGTCAGCACAGACCCGCTCATGCTAGCATTGTTTTTATTGCGTGCTGATGTTCAGGTCAAGACTATGCATGTGAGCGGCCATGACATACATTCTACGGACGGTGGCTTTATGCGGAGGATATGATTGTGCAGCCATGGTGGTGGAGCTCAAAGCATGTAATTGCTGGGTCGTGGAAAAGTGGCGGCGGAAACACATGATTGACTCAGATTTGGTGGTGTTTCTCAAGTACCCTAGGTCTGACTTGAGTTGGTTTTACGTAGCAATGGCGATGTCTTTGCATCGTTACCTTGGTGTAGGCATTGCTCGGATATGCCCAGACTTTTCTTCATAGTGAAAACCTAGAATCTGACCTTTGGTGGTTGGACCTTGCTATTTGTCGGCGTGTTTTTTTGGTGTGTATGGGTTTGTGTTGGCTGTGTGCATGTTAACTATGTAAAGATCGGCTGTGTGCTCATTGTATTTATATCCATTTGATGCTTCATTTTAAGTTAATAAAATTCACTCGTTGTCAGAAAAATAAATTAGTTTAGAGAGCGAGTACTACTAAATTAGCTAAACTGTGCTTATGAGTTACCTCTCTCATTCTCCAATGCATTGTGTACGCAATGTACTGTAGTCATTGTGTATAGGACGCATGGATTTCGGTTCATTTAACACAGTATAATTGCAGATGCTCACATATAAGCATATATACCCATACCTTTGAACGTATGGATTTCGGTACATTTGTAACACAAACAATTTTTTATTTTTTTGAACACTTTTTAGAAGTCCAAACATTTTCCAAAATCATGTACATTTTTAAAACGCAACATTCTTTTTTAAATTCCAGCAATTTTTAAAATTTCCGCAAATATTCAGAAAGGAAAATATGGGAAAATCTAGAGGAAACGTAAAACAAAACGGACTAGAACCTTCAAAAAGGTTCCCAAAACTGTATCTCTGGTCCGATAAAAGATTCAGTTGGTGATGATGGTGTGTTTGCCATCCACCATTTCACGAGTACGAGATAAGTTGTGGTATTTTTGCAAAATACCCCTCCACTCCGCTCTAAATTTATAGAAAGCTCCTTTGTTTTTTCAGGACAGTCCTATCCTTCCCCACCTCATTCAAACAAATAAAAAATACATTCCGGGTGAAACCTACCATATTTTTAGCGGGCTATATATAGAAGACACGGTGTTTTTTCTCAAAATTGTGAACATGTATTATTAGTCGATTTTAAATTTGTTGCAACGCACGGGCACTTTGCTAGTTCTTGTACTATCTACAATATCTGCACTTTGCTAGTTCTTGTAGTATCTACAATATCTAATTGGGATGGCCCATTTAACTCGCTCGTTTCACATGCTTGTGTGTTTGATGGACTATTTGACCCAAAGAGCATCAAGTAAGAAAGACCCGGGTGTGACACTTATGAATAAAATTATATTGAAATTGTATCTGGCCCGTACTCAAATGCCTGTTCAAAACTCATACAGGATAAGTCATGCGGAAATTCCTAACAGAGCTTGGGCTCTATGGAGCTTGATTTTTGAAAATTTATAAAATCAACTTTTTAGTTTAAAAAAATCTCAAAAAAATTACATGCACATAGGGATGCTACATGTAAGCTCATGATTTTTTTTTTTGCTTAGACCAAATCAACACTTACTAGCACGTGAAGGCGCGGCGTCATGAAGCCCGTGTGTGTGTGGCTGCGTTGTTTTTCTTAAAGAAGAAAAGAAGACAGTGGGTTAGCGAGCTGGCACTCAGTGATTTGCAAGCTAATTTAACTCAGATAAATACTGAAAGGTACCAAAAATCAGATCACACATGGTTACAAATATTAGCCACTACAGAGGACGCAACCGCAGTCGCTCCTAGACTTCACCTCCGCTACTCCCTCCCTCGCCATTGTCGTCGGAGTCCATCGGGCTAAGCCCCACGGCAGACTATGGCAGTGAGGATGTGTGTTCCCTCACCTTGGTGCCTCCAAACCATTCCTCAGATCCAAGGTTCCGGAGTCGCCATCACCTTTTCGGTCGGTGATTGTTGACCCTTCAACGGCTTCTCACACTAGTCGCCGCCACGGGGAGGCCCCGGATGGATTCGACGTGGATGCTGTCCCATGGACTGACCTACCTTGGTCAAGATTCGGTCTTGTCAGCTCCTTGGCCGATAGGTTTGGGAAAAGCTATCTCCAGTGAGATGGAAGTCGATGATGATGTGCTCCGTCTTGGTGTTGGTCGGTGTGGTGACCACTCCAACCTGTGACGGCAGGCTCACCACGGATTGTGGGGCAAAAGGTCTTTGTTAGGGTTCCTCTTTCCAGATCCGTTGGTTGCCTCAGCAATTAGATGCATTCCATGGATGACGACTTGATGCAGAGGATATGATTGTGCAGCAGCAACGATCGGTGTTCTAGCCCAACGCATGCATCTGTTAGGATCGCGAAAAAGTGGTGGCAACAACACGTGATTAACTTCGATTGTGGTGCTTCACGAGTACCCGGTCTCGAGCACTGTGGTGAACACCTATGTAGTGCCCAAGATGCGATTCTATCCCAATCACGTGATGAATTCATGATTGGGGCACAACCGCATTTCGAGCGCATAGCAAGGTGGATATCATTACAACATACCATGTACTGAATAGATGAGAATACAAGATAAAGGCTTACACTCGCCACAAGCTACAACAGGAATACAACAGTTCATCAATACATAGCAATCATCATACAGAAGAGCAGGATCCGACTATGGATGAAATCAAATGAAAAAGAAGAACGACATCCACCCTGCTAATCCCAGGCTCCCGACCCGAAACCTATCCCTTGATCGAAGGAGAAGAAGAAGAAAAACAAGAAATCCAAAAGCAATCAAGCATCGCTTTCACGTCCGATCATCGCATTACCTATACCTGCAACTGTTGTTGTAGTAATCTGTGAGCCACGAGGACTCAGCAATCCCATTATCATGGGTATCAAGACTAGCAAAGCTTAATGGGTATGGAATGGGTAAGTGGTGAGGTTGCAGCAAGCGACTAAGCATTGTATGGTGGCTAACTTATGAGTACAAGAATAAGAAGAGAAACTACGCATAATGGTCGCAAACTAGTAATGATCAAGAAGTGATCCTGAACTACTTACGAGTCAAACATAACCCCACCGTGTTCTCTTCTCGAACTCACTCGAAAAGAGACAGTCATGGTTACACACGCGGTTGGTGTATTTTAATTCGGATCTGTTGTCAAGTTCTCTATAACCGGATATTAAAATTTCCCATCTGCCACATAACCGCGGGCACGGCTTTCGAAAGATTAAACCCTGCAGGGGTGTCCCAACTTAGCCCATGATAAGCTCTCACGATCCGCGTAGACAATCCTCCATCTCGGAACACCCCGAGTAACCTCAGAATCTCGGTGCACAAGCTCTTCGAAGAAAGGAAAACTATCCCAAGGAGATCTCCCGGTGAGTCAGATCCGTGTCCAGAGCCGTGCGCTCTCTATCTACGGACTCATCCGTCTATGCGAAGTGGACGATAGCCAAATACCATCGAGTTGCCCCGAGGCGGCACCGCCGACTGCTAGGTAGGTGGACCAACACTCATGTCGAGCACTGGCCCGAGTGTTGATTAAGAGACCTCGGGTGCTAGCCGGTCCCTATGAAAGTTTTAGTTGTTATTAGACAAATGGTAAAACCAATGTTGGATCTCCTCAGGAAAGCTTTACTTTAGACCAAGAAACAAGGGGGGCCCATAAACCCCGACCACGTTACGAATGCAAAATTCAAGGAACATAACACCGGTATAACGGAAACTAAGGAGGTAAGAGTGGAACAAAACACCAAGCAAAAGGCCAAGCCTTTCACCCTTTACCAAGTATATAGATGCATTAATTAAATAAGAGATATTGTGATATCCCATGATATCCATGTCCCAACATGGAACAACCTGCAACTGCACCTGCAACTAGCAACGCTATAAGAGGGGCTGAGCAAAGCTGTAACATAGCCAAACAACGGTTTGCTAGGATGGTGGAAAAGGTTAGAGGTTATCATGGCAATTTGGGAGGCTTGATAAACAAGTGGTAGGTAGCGTGACATAGCGATAGCATCGAGACAACTAGCAAAGAAAAGATAGTAGCGGTATCCAGAGTAACGGTCATCTTGCCTGAAATCCTACTAGGAAGAAGACCGAATCCATGAAGTAGACGAACCAACGTAGTCGAACGGATCCTCACAATCGCAACGTAACCGGAACTATCAAGAAGAAGTAACACCGGAAATAAGCAAACAACATGGTAAATCAACAAGCATAATCATGGCATGATGCACAATCAAGTATGATGCATGTCCGGTTTAATGAGTCATGGCATGGCAAAGTGCAACAAACAATACTACAAATTAAGTGGAGCTCAATATGCAACGAGTTGCATATTGACGAAACACCACATTCATTTATTTCATTCTCTCCCGTTTATATACCCAACAAAATTAAATGTTGGTTAACATGGCAAGAGGTGAAGCATAATAAAACTACCTATCTAGGCAAGTTTAAATGAGGCCGGAAACAACAAACAACAATTCCGGTAAATCCCCACATGCATATTTTGAATTTGGTACTGTTCTGCCCTAAACCATATTTTAGTGTTGTCAAACAGCAAAATAAAGTGCACCATGTTAATCTATGCAATTTTCTAGACAATTTACATATAAAGTTTATTTAATTCGGAGCTACAGTTATTTAGTTATTATATGCATGAACACTAGGGACTTTTCTGTAAAACAGGCGCTCACTGGATAATTAGATAAATTCGCAGACGCTGAAAAAAACATACGCGGGCGGAATCTGGTGCAAGTTGGGCCAACAGTGCGAACGGCTCTGGATCTGGTGGTGCTCACCATGGGCCAACAGGCCTGCTGGTGAAGAGGAAAGAGGCCAGACGAAGCCGTGGCTGGGCCTTGGAGCGGGCGTGGCCTTGCGGGCGAGGCAACCCGTGACGGCTGGACGACGCAGTCAAAGGGGCGAGCGGCTTCGCTACCAAATCGAGCGCGGGATCAACGCGCGGTTGTCTCGCTCGATGCAGGCGGCACTGCGATGCAGCGGACTTGGCGCAGTGGCACAGAAGCTTGGCGGACGGAGGCGAGCGGCGCTGGCGAGGCGGCGGCGGTGGACTTGGCGAAGCAGGGGAGCTCCAGGACGAGCGGGATGCGGGGATGGACGCCGGCGACGTGGACGAGGCGAAGGTCTCCGGCGGCGGAGAAGCTCCAGGCGGCGACGCTGGCCTGGATCACCGGAGCATGCCGGCGACGTGATGACGGGGATGAAGCAGGGGTCCGACGAATCCAGGCGACGGCGGCTCGCAACAAGGGCGGCAGAGGAGGCAAGCGGCAATGGCGACTTGGACGGCACGAGGCTGAAGATGGCGGGGCGCGACGCTGATGACCTGCTGGTGGCTCTCCAGCAACGAGCTGCCAGAGAAGGGCAGCTGGAAGCTTGCTCCAAATCCATGGCGAGCCTCTGAAGCAGCACAAAAAAGAGGTGAGGAGGAGGCAGGGAGAAAGAGAGATGGGAGAGAAAATGAAAGGTTGGGGACGGCCTGGTTTGGTCGGGTTCCTGGTGGAGCTCCGGCGAGGTTTCCGTAGCTGACGCCAAGGCGGAGCAGCTTGGGGGTGGCGCACTGGATCGAGGAAGGCACGGGGTGCGCTGGATGCATGTGGGATTGGGTCGATGGGGAAACGAGGAGGAGACTAGGTGGGATGGCGGAGGCGGGCGGAATGGACGGATGGGACATCCTAGGACTAGGGTTTGGTCCGATTAAATAGGTAGGTGGTTAGAAGGGGGACTGATTTTGGACTCTCTGATTAGATCGGACGGTCGAGAAAATTAGGCTAGGGGAGTCCAAACAAAGAACCGAATATATTTTGGGGATGATCCGAATCCAGCGGTGATGACTGAGTGTAACACCACAAAAATTTAATCATGTTTTTACTAAAGAAAATTTGGCCAGAAATAAATTTTTTGATTTATAAGTAAATCCTTTATTGCTTTCAGAGTATTTTCTGTTTCTGGTTTTCAATATTCTTCCCTCCATATAGAAATTTTGAAAAATAATGTTGTGGCTTTGGGAGTTTTCTTAAATGTTTTCATATTATTTTAAATAACAGTAGGAATTATTTTCATAATAAAATTTGCCCAAATTAATTCTCTTTATAGCATTTTCAAATCTTTAAATGCTCCGGTTGCACTGCCACCACTTTAAATAATCCTTTTAAAAATTCCACAAAAATTATGAGAGGTCATATGATGCCCATATGTCACTTTGGTGTAAAAACACAACTTAGTCTTTTGTAAATTTTGAGCAAAACAATCTCTTTTCATTTCTATCCCATTTCTGAGTTATAACTACAACCCTAATTTTCCTTGATCCAAAAATCCTAAATTTTTCCCACTTATAGTCCTTACAACATAACCCTTAATTCCAAAATTTTAGCTCCATTGGAATCTTTTTATTTCACCAAATATACACATTTAGTTTCTGTCCAGTACTGAAATTTTGTAAAACTTGCATTAGCAAGTTTTCTCTTTTCACAAACTAACTCCACCATCATTCTTGTCATCCAATGAGACACCATTCTGCCAAATATCACTTTCACAGGAATCCTCTAAATGGCCCTAGCATTCTGTCGAACACTTTGTGGGATGACAGAAAATTGGCAACTTTTCTGAACTACATTGTGATCTTGCTCAATTAGCCAAACCATCATGTCCAACATCTCTATAACCTTTAGGATCATCAACCTGCCAAAAATCAAGTTGATTAGATCACTGTAGCTACCTCTGGCATATGCTCGAGCACTTGGCGTGCATGCAGAGAGCACGGCCAGAGTGCGTGTATTGCACCGCTGGCATCGACTCCTGCCACTCCCTCTACTGCCTCCCCTTCTCGCCTTAGTCCACCGACCCCAAAGACCCTGACCACCGCTCCTCACCGGCCTCGACGGCGCCATGAATGGCCGCCGCCATACCCTGCTGTGGACGGCGCCGACCGGACCACCTGGCGCCTCCCCGAGCTTGCCAGCACCTCCTCTGGGCGGTGGCCACTCCCAGAAGCTCCCCACGCCGCAACCACCCCGCCACCGCCCGCGTCGTGCCATCAATGGCTACTGCCGCTGTGTCCGCCTCTGGAAACCTCGGTGACGACCCCCTCCAGCCTATATAAGGTCACCTCGAGACCATTCCCGCCCTCACAGTGCATCGCCAAACTGCCAATCAGCCCCCAGGGCACCCCATTGAGCTCGGGAACGTCTTCTTCTCTCTCTCTGGTGGTCACGGCCACCGCAACTTCTCCGTCGACTCCGTCGCAACCACGGCCTCCCCCTTCCCAATTCCTTCACCATCAGCCTCCTGGAGCTCCCGCTGGTCCATTCCACCCCTCGATTTCACCGGGGAGCAACAGTAGGCGAAAGCCCCCTTTCTTCCATAACCGCCGTCCGCCGGAGATTGCATCACCGGCGATGCAGAGCTCCCCGTCGATCGTGCTACCCACCAATGAGTCTGCCCGGACCTTCTGAGCATGTCGGTGAGCTCCACTGCCCAAGGGGAGCCGCCGTTCACCGGCAATCGCCGCCGGTAGCGGCCTCCTCTGTTCGGTCATGAGGGAGAAGGGCGGGGTGGACTGGTCAAACATGACAGGTGGCCTCGGTGGGACCCATCGTCAGTCACTCAGCCCCTGCCGACTCAGCCGTTTAAGTGGAGACGGATTCCGTTCGGAACCGTTTTCGCGTGAGGATGGCGTATTCCAGGTTGTACGCCTTCGACGTCGGCCGTCCCCTCGTGCAGCTGATCAGCTGGGCTCGGCCCTGTAGCACCAGGCGGCTAAATAGCGCACAGGGCGCTGCTCTGCTTCTTTTCCTTTTCTTTTATTCAGCAGTTTCTATTAATTCCACAGAACTCATTTCAAATCCAAATTTGACGATTCAAATTTCCTTGCACTCATAAAATCATGCTCTATTATTTTAGCTTAGGTGAACATTTTTACTAGGCCTTGTCTTTGTTGAACCTATTAAATAGTCCTTTTAATCAAATACTTCAACTTAGAAATTCCATAAGTAATTCATATGAACTCCAAATAAATTGATTCTTTTTTTGTAATTTCTTATATATCATCTAGTTTATTTTAATATTTATTTCATAATTTCCTAGACAACTTTTTAGCATTGTTTTAGTTCTATGTCGTAATTCTAGTATTTTGCATATAGGAATTGGAGGGGAGACAAAATTTTCAAAACTTTTGAAGTGCACCCAATATCTCTGCATACTGAAGGCAAGCATCTTGAACATTTGATATGGTGAATGTTTTGTGGTTGCTAGCTAAAATATTTGAATCATTGTTGTGATAATCTTTAATAGAATTTGCATATGGCTATTTTTGCATGCATGATCCATGGCTATTTTGCTGTCATCTTTAAAGCATGAAGTATGAGTGAGTATGGTTACTTTCAGTTGTCATGTATGCATGTGTTGTTATGGACTAAACTACAGGGAAAAAAACCAGCCACGAGAAAAGTGACCGTGTGACTGAAAATCTCGTGGTGACGAGAATGATTAGTGATGGCATGTTGGGACATGCTAGGTGGTGACCCTGTTGGGTACCACCAATGATTTATCTTGTGCTAACCTTTGCAGAAAGTACATAAGCCTCCTGAGACGACCATAGATCGAGTCTTGTGACCGGTAACCCCCATACTTGATTCGTGCTACCACTTGTCCCTGCCACAGGTGGGGTGCGGTCCAGTAAGTTGCTAACCCCTTTCCGTGCACACACCGTACAGAGGGCCACGATGAGGGTTTCCCAGGGATCCGGGACTAAATCATGTCATCGGGTCAGGGGGCATGGGTGTTTCCAGTTGTGACTGAGAGGGGGGCACCCCTTGGAATCCGCGCGTATTAATAGTGATCCCACGCAGGACGTTGGTCTCTCCGTCTCAGAGTTTTACTGGAATGATGCTTTGGGTGATTCCTGGCATCTGGAAAGTTAAACTGGTGTGTGCTGGTTAGGCGTGTTTTCATCCCAAAGACCGTAATGGGAATTAGTCAGCGTTCGGTACTGACTAAAGAAATCCTTTACTTGTGGGTAAAGAGTACACCCTCTGCAGTGTTTTTAAACCTATTCGAATAGCCATGTCCGTGGTTAAGGACTACAGTCTGGGTTGGTCAAGTGTCGGTCTTCGAAGGAAAATAATTAAAATGTGCCTGAAATATTTGGCAGGATAATTATTGTCACCCGGATGCTACCATGAATGTTTTTGCTATGCATATTAATATTATTGTGGTTATGCATATTGTGGACTAACCCGTTTCTCTTATATTATTTCCTGAGTGTCTCAGGGGCTGGCTAGACTACCCCGGGCACTCAACTTTATTCTCAAGACCTCTCGTGGCGTCTCTCGAGTTAACATGCGGTTTATCTCGCCAGTACTCTTGTAGACACCCGATTGGCATTTCTCTTCAAGTCCGACTGTGGCGTCACTTGATGCCCGACAGGCATTTCTTTTCAAGACCACTCATGGCGTCTCTCGAGTTAATAGGCGGTTTATCCCGCCACTACTCTTGTGGACACCCGATTGGCATTTCTCTTCAAGTCCGACCGTGGTGTCACTTGACACCCGACTGGCATTTCTCTTCAAGACCTCACGTGGCGTCTCTCGAGTTTACAGGCGGTCCCGCCACCACTCTTGTAGACACCCGATTGGCATTTCTCTTCAAGACCTACCGTGGTGTCACTTGACATCCGACCGGAATTTCTTTTATTTTATTTTCCTTAAACTCTCCTTGTTTATCACTAACATTCCCATATATTCATTTATTTGCATATGCTAATATTTTATCATGCCATGATTTAATTCCTGTCAGTAGGCATTTAAGTCCATCATGAGCATGCGCATATAGTGTGGTTCATCATGATCATATAATTTAATTGTTGCATTCGGTATATCTTTTGTTCATGATGTTTGCGAGTACATTCAAACGTACTCACAGGCTTGTCCCTGGCTATTTACTTGGCCAGGTCTGGATTTCTACAAGGAGTACCACAGCGATGTCCGTGCGGAGCCTAGGATGCCAGCCATGCGGGATAGGAATTATCCAGGTCAGCCGTTCCTGTGGGGAATGGAGCCCCATCGACGTTGAAGAACCGCAAGACAATTCCGTCATCCACCACCAGAATCACTGTTGTAACATTAGACCTTCATGGTCTTGTATCCAATTCTTGTAATAGCTTGGTAATCTGTAACAAGGACGTGTCCACCAGTAACGGTAAATCCTGGGCTGGTGATGACACAAGGGGTTAATTTCTGGGATATTTTGTGTCCCGGCCCCAGCAGCCTTGGTATCAGAGCCAAGCTGACCATTGGCTAATCCTATCTTCGCCTAGTCGCTATCCGTAGGTTTTCACACCGTCCACATCATTTCCTATCCATCGTCAAGCCCATCCCATCCGATAACCGCACAGTGGCAGCCGACATCTTTTGACAGTCGGTGCCCAACCTATCAACCTAGCCCATAGGCTATGTGCCTGTGGCCGACACCTGAGTTGACCCATCTGCAAGCGTGCGATGGAAGACTCCGCTGGCTTATAAGAGAAGCCTTGCCCCAACCCAGCACATCACAGCCTCAGTCTCAGATCAATATCCAACCACCAAGATGCCAGGCCCCATCGTGCACAACGAGACCACCGCGGCCGAGCTTGAAGGCTTTGTAGTCATCCTTGCCAATCTCACCCGTCGTGCTCTCGGCATCGAAGAGCCGCCGGAGTATGTCGTGTACGAAGAGCACGCGAGTGATGCCATCCACCACTACTGGGCCACGGTGCACATCTACGGGAGGGGCATCACCGCAGAGCGCCCTTACCGGTTCACCGGGAGGACGACCACCAACGAGCCCCAAGCTATCCAACTTGCAGCCCGAGAAGATGTAGTTCAACTCCGGCATCGGTCGCCGAGGGTTAACTGCCGCTCCTTCTACTACTACCCTAGTCGTGAAGGCTATGTTAGGCCGACCCAAGTCGCTAATGGAGACCCTGAGACGGATCCTGCTCTGGTGCATCTGGTGCGCTACCTGAGAGCGCAAGAGGCACTCTTCGATCAGGTCACCAATGATCTGATTGAGACCCGCAGGACGCTTGCTCTCCTGACCCCGGTGAGAAGTGAAGCTGCACCCGCCTCCGACATCCCGATAGTACTGTTCGGGAGACCAATCGAGCCTGCGAGGTCAGCCCCTGTTGCCCACCCGGGCAATGCATTCATTTCCCCGGATGAACTCCGTCGTCTCTTTGGGATTGTCTCCAACGGGACTATAGCCACTACACCCCGCGTGGGTCATCATCGCTACCCCAACCCTGGAGCTCCTCATTCCACTCCAGCCAACTCCGACGATGAAACCCCCGGAGAAGCCTCGACATCTGCGAGACACGCCCGACTGAATGTCGACGAAGTGGACTGAGTCCGCCAGAGTAGTTGCCATGTCCTTAGTAACCCTGTTGCCCCGTAGATTCCACCATTGTACCGTAGACGATTATGTGTATGTTTCTAGCAGTGTGTAGAGTTTGATTGAATGATGTGCTTGTGTGTTATTGTATTGTGCATGATTGCTTGTCTGTTGTGATTTGCATTTAGTTCCTCCGCCCTTAACAAATCTCGAGGACGAGATTTCCTTAAGGGGGGTAGAGTTTGTAACAAACCAAAAATGTAATCATGTTTTTACTAAATAAAATTTGGCCAGATATAAATTTTTTGATTTATAAGTAAATCCTTTATTGCTTTCAGAGTATTTTCTGTTTCTGTTTTTCAATATTCTTCCCTCCATATAGAAATTTTGAAAAATAATGTTGTGGCTTTGGGAGTTTTCTTAAATGTTTTCATATTATTTTAAATAACAGTAGGAATTATTTTCATAATAAAATTTGCCCAAATTAATTCTCTTTATAGCATTATCAAATCTTTAAATGCTCCGGTTGCACTGCCACCACTTTAAATAATCCTTTTAAAAATTCCACAAAAATTATGAGAGGTCATATGATGCCCATATGTCACTTTGGTGTAAAAACACAACTTAGTCTTTTGTAAATTTTGAGCAAAACAATCTCTTTTCATTTCTATCCCATTTCTGAGTTATAACTACAACCCTAATTTTCCTTGATCCAAAAATCCTGAATTTTTTCCCACTTATAGTCCTTACAACCTAACCCTTAATTCCAAAAATTTAGCTCCATTGGAATCTTTTTATTTCACCAAATATACACCTTTAGTTTCTGTCCAGTACTGAAATTTTGTAAAACTTGCATTAGCAAGTTTTCTCTTTTCACAAACTAACTCCACCATCATTCTTGTCATCCAATGAGACACCATTCTGCCAAATATCACTTTCACAAGAATCCTCTAAATGGACCTAGCATTCTGTCGAACACTTTGAGGGCATGACATAAAATTGGCAACTTTTCTGAACTACATTGTGATCTTGCTCAATTAGTCAAACCATCATGTCCACCATCTCTATAATCTTCAGGAGCATCAACCTGCCAAAACTCAAGTTGATTAGATCACTGTAGCTACCTCTAGCATATGCTCGAGCAATTGGCGTGCATGCAGAGAGCACGGCCAGAGTGCGTGTATTGCACCGCTGGCATCGACTCCTGCCACTCCCTCTACTGCCTCCCCTGCTCGCCTTCGTCCACCACTGGATCAACCCGTCCACCCTGAACCCTGCCGACACTCTCCCTCGTCCTCTAGCGCTGGCTAGCACCGCCCTGCGCCACCGCCGCCGAAACCTTCTCGGGCACGGCACCACCCGAGTTGCTCGATCTTGCCAGCTCGCCCTCGCCTTAACTCTCACCTACCTGAGCATATCCATAGCTCGCTGACCTCCACCGAACCCAAAGACCCTGACCACCGCTCCTCTCCGGCCTCGACGACTCCATAAATGGCCGCCGCCGTACCCTGCTGTGGACGGCGCCGACCGGACCACCTAGCGCCTCCCCGAGCTTGCCAGCACCTCCTCTGGGCGGTGGCCTCTCCCAGAAGCTCCCCACGCCGCAATCACCCAACCACCGCCCGCGTCGTGCCATCAGTGGCTACTGCCGCCGTGACCGCCTCTGGAAATGTCGGTGACGACCCCCTCCAGCCTATATAAGGTCACCTCGAGACCATTCCCGCCCTCACAGTGCATCGCCAAACTCCCAATCAGCCCCCAGGCCACCCCATTGAGCTCGGGAACGTCTTCTTCTCTCTCTCTGGTGGTCACGGCCACCGCAACTTCTCCGTCGACTCCGTCGCAACCACGGCCTCCCCCTTCCCAATTCCTTCACCATCAGCCTCCTGGAGCTCCCGCTGGTCCATTCCACCTCTCGATTTCACCGGGGAGCAACAGTAGGCGAAAGCCCCCTTTCTTGCATAACCGCCGTCCGCCGGAGATCGCATCACCGGCGATGCAGAGCTCCCCGTCGATCGTGCTACCCACCAATGTGTCCGCCCGGACCTTCTGAGCACGTCGGTGGGCTCCACTGCCCAAGGGGCGCCGCCGTTCGCCGGCAATCGCCGCCGGTAGCGGCCTCCTCTGTTCGGTCATGAGGGAGAAGGGCGGGGTAGACTGGTCAAACATGACAGGTGGCCCCGGTGGGACCCACCGTCAGTCACTCAGCCCCTGCCGACTCAGCCGTTTAAGTGGAGACGGATTCCGTTCGGAACCGTTTTCGCGCGAGGAAGGCGTATTCCAGGTTGTACGCCTTCGACGTCGGCCGTCCACTCGCGCAGCTGATCGGCTGGGCTCGGCCCAGTAGCACCAGGTGGCTAAATAGCGCACAGGGCGCTGCTCTGCTTCTTTTCCTTTTCTTTTATTCAGCAGTTTCTATTAATTCCACAGAACTCATTTCAAATCCAAATTTGACGATTCAAATTTCCTTGCACTCATAAAATCATGCTCTATTATTTTAGCTTAGGTGAACATTTTTACTAGGCCTTGTCTCTGTTGAACCTATTAAATAGTCCTTTTAATCAATTACTTCAACTTAGAAATTCCATAAGAAATTCATATGAACTCCAAACAAATTGATTCTTTTTTTTGTAATTTCTTATATATCATCTAGTTTATTTTAATATTTATTTCATAATTTCCTAGACAACTTTTTAGCATTGTTTAAGTTATATGTGGTAATTCTAGTATTTTGCAAATAGGAATTGGAGGGGAGACAAAAATTTCAAAACTTTTGAAGTGCACCCAATATCTCTGCATACTGAAGGCAAGCATCTTGAACATTTGATATGGTGAATGTTTTGTGGTTGCTAGCTAAAATATTTGAATCATGGTTGTGATAATCTTTAATAGAATTTGCATATGGCTATTTTTGCATGCATGATCCATGGCTATTTTGCTGTCATCTTTAAAGCATGAAGTATGAGTGAGTATGGTTACTTTCACTTCTCATGTATGCCTGTGTTGTTATGGACTAAACTGCAGGAAAAAAAACCAGTCACGAGAAAAGTGACCATGTGACTGAAAATCTCATGGTGACGAGAATGATCAGTGATGGCATGTTGGGACATGCTAGGTGGTGACCCTGTTGGGTACCACCAATGATTTATCTTGTGCTAACCTTTGCAGAAAGTACATAAGCCTCCTGAGATGACCATAGATCGAGTCTTGTCACCGGTAACCGCCATACTTGATTTGTGCTACCACTTGTGCCTACCACGGGTGGGGTGCGATCCAGTAAGTTGCTAACCCTTTTCCGTGCACACACCGTACAGAGGGCCACGATGAGGGTTTCCCAGGGATCCGGGACTAAATCCTGTCATCGGGTCAGGGGGCATGGGTGTCTCCAGTTGTGACTGAGAGGGGGGCACCCCTTGGAATCCGCGCGTATTAATAGTGATCCCATGCAGGACGTTGGTCTCTCTGTCTCAGAGTTTTACTGGAACGATGCTTTGGGTGATTCCTGGCATCTGGAAAGTTAATCTGGTGTGTGCTGGTTAGGTGTGTTTTGAACCCAAAGACCGTAATGGGAATTAGTCAGCGTCTCGGTACTGACTAAAGAAATCCATTACTTGTGGGTAAAGAGTACACCCTCTGCAGAGTTTTTAAACCTATTCGAATAGCCATGTCCGTGGTTAATGACTACAGTCTGGGTTGGTCAAGTGTCGGTCTTACTGTCGGTCTTCGGAGCAAAATAATTAAAATGTGCCTGAATTATTTGGCAGGGTAATTATTGTCACCCTGATGCTACCATGAATGTTTTTGCTATGCATATTAATATTATTGTGGTTATGCATATTGTGGACTAACCCGTTTCTCTTATATTATTTCCTGAGTGTCTCAGGGGCTGGCTAGACTACCCTGGGCACTCAACTATATTCTCAAGACCTCTCGTGGCGTCTCTCGAGTTAACAGGCGGTTTATCTCGCCACTACGCTTGTAGACACCCGATTGGCATTTCTCTTCAAGTCCGACCGTGGCGTCACTTGTTGCCCGACAGGCATTTCTTTTCAAGACCTCTCGTGGCGTCTCTCGAGTTAATAGGCGGTTTATCCCGCCACTACTCTTGTGGACACCCGATTGACATTTCTCTTCAAGTCCGACCGTGGTGTCACTTGACACCCGACTGGCATTTCTCTTCAAGACCTCTCGTGGCGTCTCTCGAGTTTACAGGTGGTCCCGCCACTACTCTTGTAGTCACCCAATTGGCATTTCTCTTCAAGACCTACCGTGGTGTCACTTGACATCCGACCGGCATTTATTTTATTTTATTTTCCTTAAACTCTCCTTGTTTATCACTAACATTCCCATATATTCATTTATTTGCATATGCTAATATTTTATCATGCCATGATTTAATTCCTGTCAGTAGGCATTTAAGTCCATCATGAGCATACGCATATAGTGTGGTTCATCATGATCATATAATTTAATTGTTGCATTCGGTATATCTTTTGTTCATGATGTTTGCGAGTACATTCAAACATACTCACAGGCTTGTCCCTGGCTATTTACTTGGCCAGGTCTGGATTTCTACAAGGAGTACCACAGCGATGTCCGTGCGGAGCCTAGGATGGCAGCCATGCGGGATAGGAATTATCCAGGTCAGCCATTCCTGTGGGGAATGGAGCCCCATCGACGTTGAAGAACCGCGAGACAATTCCGTCATCCACCACTAGAATGACTGTTGTGACATTAGACCTTCATTGTCTTGTATCCAATTCATGTAATAGCTTGGTAATCTGTAACAAGGACGTGTCCACCAGTAACGGTAAATCCTGGGCTGGTGATGACACGAGGGGTTAATTTCTGGGATATTTTGTGTCCCGGCCTCGTCACTGAGCAGGTCGGGTTCAGGTAAATTTTCGGACGCGCACACGAGGGGGTCTGAGAGAGGTCGACAAAGACAAGGGGTCTGACAAAATGTCAACGGAGACAAAGCGAGGAGCGGCAACTACGAATGACTACGGGTTTTATGAAAACATGCGGTATGCAATGCGCATGATGCAATGATGAATGCAACAAACAAATGAAATACACGGCAACAATGAAAATAAATGGAAGGCATCTGGACCGTTAGTCTCGTGTCATTACAACCTAGGCTTGGCCCGAGTTGGTTATACCTGGCAATGGCGATGTTTTTGCGTAGTTACCTTGTTCAAGGCATTACTCGGATATGATCATACCAGTTCTTCATGGTGAAAACCTAGATTTTGGCCTTTGGTGGTTGGATCCGGTGACGGCGACACTTGAGCGACCCTCTTTTTCTGAAGGTGTTGTTGTTGAAGAATCTCATTGTCCTTGTGGTGTTATGATTGGTGCGGATATGGTCATTGATGTAGTTTGCCGATTGCATATTTGATCGCTTCATTTTTTTCCCTCTCGCTTAGGAATAGCTTTGGTGTTATATTACTTTGTTATTTTCCCATGTTTTTCCATGTATGTGCATCCTGCCTACGCAGAGGTCAGGTATTTGTTCATTGCATTTGTATCCACTTGATGATTCATTTTGAGTAAATAAAATCCACCATTTGTTGAAAAAACAAAAACTTAGCTATATGTTTTATATATTCCAGCCAAAGTCGTTTCTACCAGGATAGTCAAAGTTTGAAAATCGTCTGGAGCAACCAAAAGTTGTACAAAATGAAGTTTCCTTTGAAACAAAGGAAAATTACTGTTGTATACATTTTAAAGATCATATTTGTACTGATAATACCTCATACTACAGTAGATGTAAATTTGTAATACCTCATACTACAATAGATGGAAATTTCTATAAGTGAACGAAGAAAGACATAGAAGAAGGAAAACAAGAAGAAAAAATGAATTAGAAAATAGAAAGAATTAACCTTTATACCATAAATGTCCACTCTTTTAAGCTCGGTGTTGGTAGCCCAGTCAAAAAACCAAAATGTCATATGTGATGCATACAAATTTTATTTCACAAAACAGCAAAAATTGATTGAAAATACTCTAGTGAAATGATAGAATCTTTGAGATTTGTTTATACATGATATTTTGAGTAATATCTGTTGCATCCGGTCACCTTTAGTCGTGAAAAATAGCACGCATGAGCAACGAAATTAGGGATGCATTATCAATCAAAATCATGCCTAATTCTTGTAGCCTAAAGGTACTAACCTGGATACTCAAAGGCACATAATCTTATTTGATTTGCTTATCCTGTGGTGTCCTGCAGAAAAAATTGCTCTTGATCACATCATAATTAACCTAACTTTATATAGAAGGTAGAATGAGAAAAAAATGCTATGCTTTGTATTACCCACGGTGTTATAGCGGTTGAGTGTGCGTGTATGTCTTCATAGGGGTGAGTGTAACTAAGAATCTGTGGTGTACTGAGTTGACACTTGTGCTCGCATGTTGCTGAATTTATCCCGTAACCCTTAGTCGTGAAAAATAAAACGCATGAGCAACATAATTAGAGATGCATTATCAACCAAATCAAGTCTAATTCCCACGGTCTAAACGATATTAATCTGGATACTATGAGGCACATGATTTTGTTTGATTTGCTTATCGTATGGTATCCTACAGAAAAAGTTGCTATGTATCGCATCATAATTAACTTAACTTTATATAGAAGGTTGTGACGCCCCCGATTTAATTGTACACTAATCATGCACGCAAACGTGTACGATTAAGATCAGAGATGCACGGGAAGATATCACAACACAACTCTAAAAGTAAATAAGTCATACAAGCATCATAATACAAGCCAAGGGCCTCGAGGGCTCGAATACAAGTACTCGATCATAGACGAGTCAGCGGAAGCAACAATATCTGAGTACAGACATAAAGTTAAACAAGGTGCCATAAGATGGCCAGCACAAACTGGGATACAGATCGAAAGAGGCGTAGGCCTCCTGCCTGGGATCCTCCTAAACTACTCCTGGTGGTCGGCGGCGGCCTGCACGTAGTAGTAGGCACCCTCAGTGTAGTAGGAGTCGTCGAAGGTGGCGTCTGGCTCCTGGGCTCCAGCATCTGGTTGTGACAACCGAGATGAAAGAAAAGGGGGGAAAGAGGGAGCAAAGCAACCGTGAGTACTCATCCAAAGTACCCGCAAGCAAGGATCTGTAGGGGAACGCAGCAGAAAACAAAAAATTTCCGACCTATGCACCAGCCCAGGACCACTATGGAGGCTGCATACAAGGTTTGATCATTTTCGTTACCGACTCGAAGCGCAGCGGAAGTAGAGTCGATGACGATCGGCGGTGCAGATCCCCGCAGCTAGGATTTACAACCTCCCAACCGCGAGGATGTATACCCTCATCTTCCCTTCGGACAGCCTTTCGGGAGGCGGTCGAACAGCCCCCCGGACGATGTCGCGGACAGCCCTTCGGGAGGACCTTCGAAACTCGAACGGTCACTCGGACAGCCCTTCGGGAGGACTCACAGAACTCGGGCCGTCACTTGGACAGCCCTTCGGGAGGCACTCACGAAGAGCCCCTCGGGCACTAAGATCGAAACTACGACCTCTCTACAGAGTTGCACACATACGGTGTCATCTATCCGGCAGGGCTTCGCCGTCCAGAACTAGTTCCCACCGGAACCCAGACAGCCTTTCGGCTCTACGAAACTCTTTTCGTGGGAGGGAGAGAGAAGCCAGATCATTGCATGGCACTTGTATGTGAGAAGGGATGAGGTTTGGGCAGCCCCCTCACCTCCTATTTATAGGAAAACCCAAGGGGTAGTGTGCCTCCCAAATTACCAAAAACTCCCATGCAAAAGTCTTCACATGAGGGTAATATGGACAAAATGGGATGCCATGTGGAGCTCCAAAGAGCTCCACCCCCCTTGGCCGGCCACCCCCTTGGGGGTCCCCCATGAGGTGCTCTCATGGCCCCCAAAGTCCTTCTAGAAGCCTTTAGCAAAAGCCCTAAAAGGTGGCTTTCCAAAAATACCCCAAAAAGCACTTTCACTATTCACGACGACATTTTTTAGCGTCCGTCCGAACTGAAAAAATTTATGTGGGCTTAGAACATTTCCAGTACCCACTAAAATAATTTTCAACGTGTTCTGGAACAATTCCAGTTTAGTGATTTCATCTGCGAAAAGCATCTGAAGCGGTTCCGGCAGCCTCGGAACATTTCTGGTTTTTCTTCCAGAAAATTCTCAGAAGTTTCCAGAATGATTCTGGCATCCTCCAAGAATTATCAGGCATGTGCCGAAACCATTTTGACTTAATGGTATCCCCTGAAACAACTTTTCAGTTTCACCGGAACTCATCCGGTGACCTCTCTCTGCGGAACTTTTCCGCTGTCCGAAACTTTTCGGTGTCCGAAACTTTTTTGGTGATTTCTCTCAGACTCCCTGTCTAGTATTCAGTAGATAGATGACCCTTAAGCGTGTGACCCTATAGGTTCGGTGAAGTATAGACATGACACGAAACCCCTTCCGATCAATGATCAACATCGGAGCCGTGGACACCCATATTGACCCCTATACCCACACGAATGAATATTCGAGTGAACCTCCAGTTGCCGTGTGCTATTCCTGTTGCTTCGCGATATGTTACAAATACCCGAGGTGAGACATGTAGGCATTCCCGTGGATCAACAACTTGTCCACTATGCTAGTTACCTCGTTACCGGTATTGTTCTCTTTTCTCGTTACCGTGTTCCGGCATCCCCGTGATCAAATCACATAGTGTCTGGCCAGACGATGATGGATACCGTAACACCGAGAGGGCCCAGAGATATCTCTCCATCGTCGGAGGAGCAAATCCCAATCTTGAGCTATCAAGTTACTTGACATACTTCCCCATGAACCCGTAAGCCGCCGTAATAGCCATCCATTTACGGATGACGTTTAACAAACCCCAAAGTTCATGAATCAAGCATGAAGAAAATCGATACTCTCATGGTCTGAGGAATCATGCAAACGTAAACTATCTCTGTGTTATTAACCATTAACTCATGACGAATGTATCTCATAGCATAACATCAATCGGGTCGATTCAACACAAATGTTCTTCTAACATTTGTGCCCTCAAAGTTGCTGGCATAGACATGCCTATGATTGGGAAAACATAATCATCATGCAACACCTGAGCTAGTCTTAGAGGCATGACTAGGAATACATTTTACCGTTTATTATTCCACACGTGCACATGGGTTTTCCCCAGAGCCTTTATGGATATACGGGCTCGGGAACCACAGCAGTTATAGCATGGAACATAAACCTAATTATGAACACGGAGATAAATAATAACATTTATTATTGCCTCTAGGGCATATCTCCTACAGACTCCCACTTGCACTAGAGTCAATAATCTAGTTAATGCTAATGCACTTTACACCTGTGGCACACCGGTGTAAATATGCTTCGCTTGTGGTATAGCCTGATGTCCAACGGATCTGACGACTTCAGCTCCCTGTGTATCTTTGCATATCCTCACATTTTCACGCTTTCACAAAATTCATATTTTGTGTGGACTTGGCTTTGTATGTATGTGAATCACAGGTCGAACCTGGATTCCTCAGACTGAGTTACGGAGCAACTACCTGCAGTAGTGTCCCATTGACAAAAGCCATCTTGGAACCATACTAAGTTCATGAATGAACTATATGATTCAACATCTTCTTTGTCGCTTTTAAAAGCGGCAACATACTTCGCCTTTGTTATAGAATTCGCCACAGTAACTTGTTTGGAACAATTTCCAACTACCGTGCCACCATATTGTATATTGCACAAAACCCTTAACTTAAATCGAAAATCGCTTGGAGCATGGATGAAGACTGTATCGATGTAACCTTTTACAACGAACTCTTCATGATCTCTGCTTGCGAGAAAACATGTCATCAGTGCTACTATAGTACTCAATGACCCTTTTTCACTGTTGTCCCATGATCAGTACTTTTGATCACTTTGGTATCTATACTCGCAACAACTTTGGGAGTATTGGACATATCTGGTTGTTTTTACATACCATGGAATACATGATTAATCCAAACACAAGAGTGTGTGGAATCTCCATCATGTATTTTGCTCATCAGTGTTTTGGGACACCGAGTCTTGCAAAAACTCTTTCCTTGTGACTTCGGCAAGAATCACTCCTTGACGTTTTTAATGCTAAAAGGTTTTAGCATCTTGTCAATATGTATCTTTTCTCAGCCCTATTAGGTAAATCTATCTCCATAGATCATCATGCCTAATATAAAGGCTATTTAGCCCAAGCACTTCATTGAAAAACTATTTTCAAATGAAGTCCTAATTCGTGTCAAGAATTTTAAGTCCAATTAACAATGTGTCAAGCACACAAGGTTTTTAGAAATTTTATTATGCTCCCACTTACTTTCTTGAATCACAAGCATCTTCGTTACCCATTGATGAAGTCAAACCCATTTGACCATTTCATCAAAACACGAAGATTCCAACTCCATTTTGCTCTCTTCTGTTCATCGCTGGAACTCTGAAGTTTGCAAACTTACTAGCATCCTTTGGATCGACAAATTACTTTGGACTGTATCACATACAAGTCCTAGGTTTTATTTCCATCAGATAGAAATCCTTTTGTCATCCATGTTTCATATCTCATGATTGAAATATGTCTTAATTGCTAGTTCAACCCGAACCGACTTTAAGCATCGCTACGGTGAGACAATCTCATCGTAGTCAACTCCTTGAACTTGTTATTGCAACAAGTCGAGCTTTATGGATAAAACATTTTTATCCGTATCAGTTTTAAGTTCCATAAATACTCATTAGACTCTAAGTCTTCCGAAGGGTGTATCAAGGTTTTAATCTTGAATCACTTATATGGAAACTAACTCGGATTGTATTGGCATTTAGCCAATTATGGAGTCAGGGCCCATCAATGCTTCCTTGTGTATTGTAGGTATACTGTTGTCTAACAACAATATCTCGTTTGCGCACCTGAGAGGTTTGCACGAGCCTTGCCCATGTGGTTCAGCTGCAAGTTCGATCGAAGTCCATACATTTTATTGTAGAGACTTCCGTATCAGTCGCAGTAGGAAACTCTGGAATCACTTCCAAGGTCTCTTTCCTTTGAACTGATGACGAAGATACTATTTATCCCATCGAGTTGCATTGTTCTCCCACTCACCTTTTTGAAAGAACCATTTTCTTCAAAAAGCATACCGTTCTTTGTGGCAAACCTATTTGCCTCGGTATAGTGAGGGAGGAATAGCCAATGACTTGGGATAACCTACAAAGTAGCACTTGTCTGATTTGGAATAGGTTTGTAACCTTTTACACAAGCCCCATATTCCAAATGTTAAGAAAAGATATGACATGGTTGGGCATACCATACCATGGTGTCATTTCAACAGACCTGATGGAGCTCTTTTCAGTGTAAAAGCCGCAGTCTCTAAAGCATCACTTTAAAAGGGATAATGGCAAATTTATTTATGTCATCTTTGATCTTACCATGTCATAAATGGTTCAATTACATCTTCACGGACTTTCCACTCACAGTGGTGTTCCGGGAGGTGTAAGTTATGAAACTCTTTTCACAACTCATCAGACATTCGCTAAACTTGTAACTCAAATATTTCTTTCTGCAATCGAATTGTAGAAACATAATTATCTTGTTACAATAACTTCTACTTCATATTTGAAAACCTTTCGAATGATTTCAAAAGATCCAGACTTACGTCTCATCAAGTAAATATCCACATATCTACTTGAGTCATTTCTGAAGATAGATAAATCCACTACTTGCAACAACCTTTATCGTACTACACACATCAATTGTATGATCACCAATAAGTTTGTTGTCCGTTCCTTATGGCCCGTGAACGGTATTTCAGTCACTTCTCTTTTCGGAGGAAAGTTGCAAGTGTCAGATGATTCAAAATCAAACGACTTCAAAATCCATCATAATGGAATTTATCCATGCGGGTTTCTCCAATGTGACCAAATGCAGTGCCACACTTGTGTGGTATTCTTTTAGTCTTGCGACATTTAGCGTTAGTGTTATGGATGTATCATATTACCATCAATATTCATAACATACATCCCATCTAGGATGGAAGCATGGCCCTTCATGTTATTCATAATACTGAACAACAATTGTTGTTTTTATGAACAACTCTTTTGCAACAAACATTGTGCAATGGGCTAGAGTGTATGAAACTCTAAAATGAATTATGAAAGTAAACCCAGAGGTAATGTATTATTATCAATATTCATAACATACATCTCATTCATAATGAAAGTATGGCCCTTATGTTATTCATAACATGGAACATCAAAAGTTCTCTTATAAACAACCTTCTTGCAAGATACCTTATGCAATGGGCTAGAGTTTGTGAAACTCCAAACGAATTACAAAAATAATTACAGACGGTAATACACCGATGGAAGGTATAGTAACATTTACTATGTTCCCTGTGTATACCAAAACCTCATTCCTGGCTAGTCTTTCAGGCCATAGTAGTTCTTACATCGAGTTGCAACAGAATGCAATCGAGCGGGTATATTTGTGATTGTCTCACAATACCCAAGAATTAGTGATTAACATGTTTAACCATAATTCCCAAGAACTATATCTTTTACCAGCCTTCTAGACATCAAAACTTGTATGACATTCATACATGAGCTGGATATTCCAGTCTTCTTTCTTTTTGCCTTTATACTTCTAACAGTTTAACTTTCAGTATTTCTCCTACTCTCAGAAGAAGCACTCAACTTAATAGTGGCGTTAGCCCCGGACTTCCTTGGTGTGTAAGTCACACTAACACCCTTCGGACACTTCCTCTCTCTTTAAGTTGTTGTTTTATTCACCTTTCATCATATGACAGGCGTTCTACTGGATCCCTCTCTTATCAGTCTAATGCATAGTAAACTCTTTTACTAAAAGTTTGCAAACAAACATTGCTTTGGATATCTCATATCTTTTAGCCTTTGTCTGTCTCTGAAAATGATTTTCAGATTCCATGAATATCACATAACTATCCAAACTTTCGAAGTTCGGGTCTCATGGAAGCAAATGTATTGCACTTGACTGAAACGGAATTCTAGCTTTTGGATCGAAGGACGAGAGTCACATGATCCATAGCATAAGCGAAAGAATACCGAAAGTATGCGATAGGACAAAGTCCTTCTCGGCACTCTTGAGGACAATCCTCACATTACGTTACCAACCGTAAAGTTTTAACCAGATATTTAACAGCTATTCAATTTTAACAGGGAAGGTGGAAATGCGAGCCATTATTCTACAACTATTATGCAAATCACACTTAGACAGTGTTCAAAATTAATTGCACTGAGAATTAAACAAGTTAATTCTACAGTGCGCTCCCACTCAAATCAATATCTCTCATAATTGATTGTGAGTGATTCAAGATCCATATTACAATTCAACGCCAAGGATGTGTCCATCTCAAGTGATGAGAATTGCAATCGGTAGGCCAACTTGCCAATCACATCTCTATGTGACTCTTGTTCATCTTTCGATGGGCGTGTTCCGAGCTCAGGACGCTCCTCCAGAACGTCAAGACAACCAAGTGATCTCACTGCGAGGTCTCAACTCACCCGCCTCACACTTCCCTAATCGTTCGCACCCATGTGTCCATGTGATGCCCCGAAAAGTTAGGTGCCGTGACGGTGCTACACTTGGGAGAACACTAACTACTTGATATTTTTGTGAGAGATCACCCTAATAAAAGCGACTACCACGCAATCAAAAAGGGTGCATCATAAGGGATAAACATCTCAGGCAATTCATAATAGCATGATATGGTATAGCCCTTTCTGACGGAGAAGTCTTGTATTTCTTCGTCTTTGGCATTCGCGTCGGTGTTCACCTTCGCGAAGATTTCCACCACCTTGTCGATGCACCAGATAATATTGCTATCTCTATAGCTAATAAAATAATGCATTACAACAAGGTTGACACGCAGGTCATTTAAAGTGCAATCATATGGCTCCAGCCATCATGCCGAATCATGACACACAGGTCATGTTAATTAATTTACATCATATAGTCATCTCATACATAATCAAATTATTATGAGCACTGCTATACCACATCAAATGCACATGCAAACCCTCCTGCAAAACCAAGTTAGACGCCTCTAATCGGTTCATGCAAAAACTTGTTTTACGTGGCTTCTAAGGTTTCGAAACAAACCGAAGCTACCAACGTCCATCATCAAGTATGATAATTCAAGTCGCTAGATTAACTTTCCAGGGTGTATGAAAACCGAGATAATAAAATCTCGAGCCCCATACTAAACTTCGTTATACGCATGACCCCCATGCAGATCATATCTGCATTGCCCTTTCGTCTGCAAAATTTCATCTTTCTTTTTAACTAAGGTGGAATTCAATGAACTGTTAGCACTTCATTGATCAATCAGGATCGCGGATTGCCAGAACTTTGAAACTCCACCATACTGTTATCAAGATCAGAAATATGCAAATTCCAGGGAAGCAACAAGAACATCGGGTAACAGATTTCATCTGCTACCCGCACAAATAATTTTCAGTAATAGAACTCATCTACTACCTAATTATATTGTGCAACACCCATACATCTCTATGTATTCTAGATCGCAACCTGCATCTACGCATAGCAGAGTGGGTAGGGGAACGCAGCAGAAAACAAAAATTTTCCGACCTACGCACCAGCCCAGGACCACTATGGAGGCTGCATACAAGGTTTGATCATTTTCGTTACCGACTCGAAGCGCAGCGGAAGTAGAGTCGATGACGATCGGCGGTGCAGATCCCCGCAGCTAGGATTTACAACCTCCCAACCGCGAGGATGTATACCCTCGTCTTCCCTTCGGACAGCCCTCCGGGAGGCGGTCGAACAGCCCCCCGGACGATGTCGCGGACAGCCCTTCGGGAGAACCTTCGAAACTCGAACGGTCACTCGGACAGCCCTTCGGGAGGACTCACAGAACTCAGGCCGTCACTTGGACAGCCCTTCGGGAGGCACTCACGAACAGCCCCTCGGGCACTAAGATCGAAACTACGACCTCTCTACAGAGTTGCACACATACGGTGTCATCTATCCGGCAGGGCTTCGCCGTCCAGAACTAGTTCCCACCGGAACCCAGACAGCCTTTCGGCTCTACGAAACTCTTTTCGTGGGAGGGAGAGAGAAGCCAGATCATTGCATGGCACTTGTATGTGAGAAGGGATGAGGTTTGTGCAGCCCCCTCACCTCCTATTTATAGGAAAACCCAAGGGGTAGTGTGCCTCCCAAATTACCAAAAACTCCCATGCAAAAGTCTTCACATGAGGGTAATATGGACAAAATGGGATGCCATGTGGAGCTCCAAAGAGCTCCACCCCCCTTGGCCGGCCACCCCCTTGGGGGTCCCCCATGAGGTGTTCTCATGGCCCCCAAAGTCCTTCTAGAAGCCTTTAGCAAAAGCCCTAAAAGGTGGCTTTCCAAAAATACCCCAAAAAGCACTTTCACTATTCACGACGACATTTTTTAGCGTCCGTCCGAACTGAAAATATTTATGTGGGCTTAGAACATTTCCAGTACCCACTAAAATAATTTTCAACGTGTTCTGGAACAATTCCAGTTTAGTGATTTCATCTGCGAAAAGCATCTGAAGCGGTTCCGGCAGCCTCGGAACATTTCCGGTTTTTCTTCCAGAAAATTCTCAGAAGTTTCCAGAATGATTCTGGCATCCTCCAAGAATTATCAGGCATGTGCCGAAACCATTTTGACTTAATGGTATCCCCTGAAACAACTTTTCAGTTTCACCGGAACTCATCCGGTGACCTCTCTCTGCGGAACTTTTCCGCTGTCCGAAACTTTTCGGTGTCCGAAACTTTTTCGGTGATTTTCTCTCAGACTCCCTGTCTAGTATTCAGCAGATAGATGACCCTTAAGCGTTCGACCCTATAGGTTCGGTGAAGTATAGACATGACACGGAACCCCTTCCGATCAATGATCAACATCGGAGCCGTGGACACCCATATTGACCCCTATACCCACACGAATGAATATTCGAGTGAACCTCCAGTTGCCGTGTGCTATTCCTGTTGCTTCGCGATATGTTACAAATACCCGAGGTGAGACATGTAGGCATGCCCGTGGATCAACAACTTGTCCACTATGCTAGTTACCTCATTACCGGTATTGTTCTCTTTTCTCGTTACCGTGTTCCGGCATCCCCGTGATCAAATCACATAGTGTCTGGCCAGACGATGATGGATACCGTAACACCGAGAGGGCCCAGAGATATCTCTCCATCGTCGGAGGAGCAAATCCCAATCTTGAGCTATCAAGTTACTTGACATACTTTCCCATGAACCCATAAGCCGCCGTAATAGCCATCCATTTACGGATGACGTTTAACAAACCCCAAAGTTCATGAATCAAGCATGAAGAAAATCGATACTCTCATGGTCTGAGGAATCATGCAAACATTAACCATCTCTGTGTTATTAACCATAAACTTGTGACGAATGTATCTCATAGCATAACATCAATCGGGTCGATTCAACACAAATGTTCTTCTAACATTTGTGCCCTCAAAGTTGCTGGCATAGACATGCCTATGATTGGGAAAACATAATCATCATGCAACACCTGAGCTACTCTTAGAGGCATGACTAGGAATACATTTTACCGTTTATTATTCCACACGTGCACATGGGTTTTCCCCAGAGCCTTTATGGATATACGGGCTCGGGAACCACAGCAGTTATAGCATGGAACATAAACCTAATTATGAACACGGAGATAAATAATAACATTTATTATTGCCTCTAGGGCATATCTCCTACAGGATCTACACTACATATGCATTGGTATCAATGAAATGGGTAGTATCTGTGGACTAAACTGCAGAATGCCAGAATAAGAGGGGGATAGCTAGGCCTATCGAAGACTACGCTTCTGGCAGCCTCCATCTTGAAGTATATAGAAGAGAGTAGCAAATGCATCATCAAGTAACATCGCATAGCATAATCCTACCCGGCGATCCTCTCCTCGTCGCCCTGTGAGAGAGGGATCACCGGGTTGTATCTGGCACTTGAAAGGGTGAGTTTTATTAAGTATCCGGTTCTAGTTGTCATGAGGTCGAAGTACATCTCCGGGTCGTCCTTTTACCGAGGGACACGGCTATTCGAATAGATAAACTTCCTTGCAGGGGTGCACCACATTGCCCAACACGCTCGATCCTTCATGGCCAGGCACACTTTCCTGGGTCATGTCCGACCTCGGAAGATCAACAGGTCGCAGCCCTACCTAGGCACAACAGAGAGGTCAGCACGCCGGTCTAAATCCTAAGCACGCAGGGTCTGGGCCCATCGCCCATTGCACACCTGCACGTTGCGTGGGCGGCCGGTGAGCAGACCTAGCAACCTCCATTACAAAGGAAGTTGCGTTACATGGTCCAAGCCGGCGCGTGCCGCTCAGTCGCTGACGTCAAGAAGGTTTTGGCTGATACCACGACGTTGAGTGCCCATAACTGTTCCCGCGTGGTGGTTAGTGCTTATAGGCTCGTAGCTAATCTCAGATCAAATACCAAGATCTCGTTAAGCGTGTTAATTTGAAGTAACCACGGACGCCGATCAGGGACCAGGCCCACCTGTCTCCTTGGTGGTCACAACCTGCTCTGTCGCTCTGCCACAAAGTAACACTTGGGGGCCGTTGGGAACCTAGGCCCACCACTACCTGGATGGAACCACCTGCCCCTTCAGCCCCCATCTCCAAACAGTAACATAGGTAATGTAAAAGTATATAGTATATGTGCCCGTGATCACCTCCCGAAGTGATCACGGCCAGTAGTATAGCATGGCAGACGAACAAGAATGTAGGGCCACTGATGTAATTCTTGCAACCTATTCTAAGCACTAGGATTGCAGGTAAAGGTGTGAACAGTAGTAGCAAAGACACGCTATGTAGCAGAATAGGATTAACCGAAAGCAGTAACAGCTACACTACTCTATTGCAAGCAGTAGAGGGAAAGACTAGGCGATATCGGGATGAACAAGGGGGGTTTGCTTGGAAGCTCTGCTGAGGAGGAGGGGTCGTCAACACTGTAGTCGTACTGGGGGTCGCCGGCAGTCTCGGCGTCTACCGGAGAGAAGAGGGGGAAGAAACAATAAACATAATGCAAACAAAGGCAACACGATGCATTACATGATAATATACAGTGCCAGAGGTGATCTACCGCAGTGCCGGGTGATACTAGCGAAGGGGGAAAACATCCGGGAAAGTGTTCCCGGTGTTTGGCATTTTCGAACAGAGGGAACGGAGGGGATGGTTGCATGTTCGCTATGTTAGGGACATGTGACGGACGAACGGACTGCGAAGTTGGATTTGTCTAGTCGTTCTGAGCAACTTTCATGTACAAAGTATATTCATCCGGGTTACGGATTATTTCATATGAATTTTTAAAAATTTAATTTCTAAAATTAATAAATTAATTTAATTAATTCAGAAAATCATTTATTACGCCATTATGACGTTAGCATGACGTCAGCAGTCAACGTTGACCGTTGACTAGGTCAACCTGATAGGTGGGTCCCCCCTGTCAGGCACTGTTTAGTTAATTAACAGTAGTTAATTAGTTTAATCAGTCATTAGGTTAATTAAACTTAATTAGTTAATTTAAACGGTATTAATTAAGTTAATTAAGTATATCATTAATTAATTATTTAATTAACTATAAATATTATTTGATTTTATATACTTATATTATTTATTATTTCCATTTTTTTAAATCGCTCTGGAGTAGGGGCCCACTTGTCATTGGCCAGAGGCCTTAGCGGGCGCGTGGGCGACGGGTTTACGGGCGCGGGCGCCAGCCCGTTAGGGCGCTCGCCTTGGCCAGCCGTGGGGCGGGGCTGGCGGGACGCAACGGGGCTCCGGCGTGGTCGCGGGGCGGCGCGGCGGGAAGGACGCAGGGAGGGAGAGGCGACGGTGCGGCGCACGGGGAAGGAGCGGCAGAGGCGGGGCTCGGGCGGCGCTGCGGGGCCGCAGCGAGCGAAGCCAGCAGCGAGGCCACGGCGCGAGCAAGCGCGCGGCGCGGTGAGGCTCGGCGAGGCCGCTCGCTGCGAGGCGTGATGCGGGCTGGGTGCGGCGCGTAGGGCGAAGGACTGTAGGGGCTGCATAGAGTTGCAGCTGGGGCCGTCGAGGTCGCAGGCGAGCGTGGGGCACGCCGGGAGGCGATGGCGGGCATGGCGACGGGCGACGTCGGGTGGAGCGGTGGCCACGGGCGGTGACGGGGCGATGCAGAACGGCTCATGCGGAACGCGGCTATGCGAGCGAGCGGTGGATGCGAGTGGAGGCGGCCGCGACCGAGGGGAGAGAGGGGGCAGGGCGACGGAGGCCAGTGGCCTCACCGTACGTTGCAGGGGAGAGGGGGTGGCGAGGCTCGTTGGAGCCGTCGAGGGGGAGGCGAGGAGGCGGTCGGCGACGGTGTGGACGAGGCGGCGATGGCATCGGGCGGCGGCGACGGGCGCAAGCACTCGCTCCCGATCCAGATCAGATCGGGGTGGGTGGGAGAGAGGGAATGAGCGAGGGAGGGTTCTGGGTGGATAAGGTTAGGGTTTCGGGGTCCAGGGGAAGGTATAGGGGAGTGGGGTGGGCCGGCCTAGTGGGCAGCCGGCTGGGCAGAGGTCCCGTTGGGCCATGGCCCAGTGGGGGTGGGGTTTGTTTTAATTTTATTTTGTTTTATTTATTTCTTTTCTGTTTTGTTTTAGTTTCCTTTTAATTTTGTTTTACAAAATATGTAACAAGTTCCTAATTTAGTTTTAATAATTATGCCACTGCCCCAAAGTTTTTTGGCAATAAAATAAATAGTTTCATATTTTATTAATTTGAAAATTGTATTTAATTAAATGTTTTGCTGCTGTTTTAATTATTTCAGTGCATTTAAGCTTTTATAAAAAAATGTGGTTTCAGCGTGACAAATATCCAGAGAATATTTGCCACATGTTGAACATTTTTTGTTTTCATGTTTGACAAAATTAAATTTTGACTTTAGATTTGAATTTGAATTTGAATAGGATTTGGATTAACGCGAGATTAACAACAGTAACATTGGTGACATGGCATCATTAGCATGGGATTACTGTAGCTTAATTATCCGGGCGTCACAATTCTCCTCCACTACAAGAAATCTCGTCCCGAGATTTCAAGAGGTGGAGTAAGGGGGAAAGATCTGGTTACAAAATTCTAACGAATCTTCTCAGTCTTAGTTGCTCTTCTCGAAGAGGTCGATACATTATGTTGATGTCTTCATTTCTCTGCTTCAGGTCATCATGATGAAGTTGACATCCTTTCTTCGGGAACTCCATCGTACTTACGAAAGAATGAAGGGTGGGTATTCCGGGAGAACGTACCTCTGCAAGGTCGACTATCTGGTCGATAACATCGGGGAAGGTGGCGGAAAGTAACTCTCGAATTGAAACTTAAGAAAATATCGAGAGCAAAGTAAGGAGGTATCATGGGAAGTTTCGAGCGGGCAGGCAATCGTTCGATGCCTGAAACAGGGCGTGAAAGGGGTTCAAAGTAATGGGAATAAGTATTGTGTCTGATATCAGAATTGATGATCTCTAGGAAGGTGGCTCGTGAATTACATGCGAGGCCACGCACGAGGAACAACCTTGGAAACAAGGGGTGTACAGGAGAGTCAGGTTTCGATCCTGTGGAACTGTGGGTTATGGGCCCACCTTGTGAGTTAAAAGTAGGAAGAGCGCTGACATTTTGCACGGTCATGAAAGCAAGGCATGTCAGAGGACAGTCTGTCAGTAATATTGGCAACAACATTGGTACCAAGGGCGAGGGACAAATAGAACCATTTTCCTACTCGTTGAACGAGGCGGGCCAGTAGGCAAAGTTCTCATCCATTGGTGGTTACCGGAATGTCACCAACATTAGTAACAGGGTCTTACTGACCGAGTTGTACACCAAGGTATTTACATAAGCAGCAGAATATTACTGCTTAGCTCATATAGATCACAAGAAAGGTTAAACAAAACAATGGAAGGGAAAATGTGATTATTAGTTTGAACAGAACAATGGAAAGGAAAATATGTTTAAACACATATATCAGGAGTATATCCTTCCCAAGGACAAACAAAGCTTGATATCCATGACAGGATAGAAGGTAGAAAACCATTTAGATACCCAGAGAGGAATTTCATGACATTACCCATACAACGGTGTTTGGATGATTGATAAAGAAAATTTAGCATTCGCTTCAAGTGTTCTCATTGAAGATCGGAGTACCACAGACATGCTTCGAGATAGCGTTGACATGGTCTTCAACAAAGCTCAGACTTTGGATACACGAAGGATCCATCAGGAATAACTTATAGAATAAGTCTTACAATTTCCTCATGGAAGAATGGGCAACCTTGCTAAAAAGGAAACCATAACAATAGGTCCTCCGGCCAGGTGTGCTAGGTATGACGTCACCTTACCGGGCCCTATAAAGACCCATGTTATAACTCTTGGAAAATGTTCCAACCATCATATCTGACCGAGATTCAAATCTGATTGGTGTCAGGATACCTCAGACTCAGTATGCCTGAGAAGAAAAGGCGCAACACAAATTGATGAGATGCGAATGTAAGATTCTCGGGAAATGAACTATGGAGGCAAGTTCCGAAACAAGAGTTCATAATTAAACAAAGGAGAGGATGAGGAGGTGGCTGATGGACTCAGCGACAATTCATCGAGATTTCCAACACGATGGATTTCCACAATTATGTGAACAAGGAGATAACATTTGTCAGATCAATTGATATAATGATGTATGCTCGAGGAAAACATACACAATTAAATATTGGTTGAAAGGTGCACCCGAGATATGGGCTTAGGAAGCATGATCAATGTTAGCATGGTGATTCAATAGCCAAAAGACTTGGAATGAAACTATCAACCAGTCACTTCAGAGCAATAGGGTTGCTAGAAGTTTTGAATTCACACATCATAGTTTGCTTGTCGGTATTCCAGTTAGAAACAACACGGGGACCAAGGCCTGAACAAAAATGGCGAGAAGTATTACTATATCAAGAATTCCTTAAGAGGTGGAGCAATTATCGAAACATCCTTCACATAAAGACGGTAATACTCCAAGGTAGAACATAACTTAAGCTAGATAGCAAGTTGCATCCATAACATGAACAGGTTTGTGAGGAGAGGAAGGTAATGATGTTGCCGATGGTAACTCAATTTACCTAGGGACGAGGATGGCACTTATCATCATGAATTAGATTGATATCCTTGGAGTCAAAATGTTGATGATGATCACGACAAATTTTGTCGAGAGGCTCCAGGAAGAAGCGATCGAACAACGACTGCAAAAAAAAAGGACTGATGCAGCGAAGGATTGGAATCAAGCTTGTAGTTCAAGGCGTAATAATATGGCGACGGAAAATCGACGTAAGCTTAGCTCATCGTCGAAAATTGTGCTCCGGGAAGGACTAGGTAGCACAGTTAAAATTTAGCACGATAATGATATAGCCGATCAGGCTAGGAATGACTTGAAGGATTATTAAACTCATAAGCAACAAAAATTACTTAGAGTTATTGAATCAGAGTGCGGAATTGATTCACTTATCGGCGTTCTTGGTTGACAAACAACACAGAACCCATGAAGTGACAATGACAGGGAAAGTTAGTACTACATCAAAAGTTCATAAGAGTGCAATGGCATGATATCCTCGAGATACAAGGCGTAATACTCGAAGGTAGATCATAATAGAGGTTGGGCAGGCGTATTGATCTATAGAAGACAAGTTATTTAACTTGTCTGAGAAATGGGATCAAAGAAGAACAATCATGGTCAAAACCACGGTTGCAAATGATCAATACACATATACCAGATGATATTTATCAAGGAAATAGTTATTATTACAAGAAGCTTCCATGATAGGATCTACATCGTGTCCATGGGCATGAACACAAAGTTCAAGGTTGACTCCCACTTCTTTAATGCATAACCTTTCATTCACTTCTCGTCTTCAAAGAAGTTGTAGAGTTGAAAATTATCTGGTAAAACACCAGAAGGGTATGACTTGTGAAAACATTCGGGTTCATACGGTTTTAGAGAAGGTATATGTTCATCCCATAGGGCATCTTGGGAACATATAACATAAACTTCAGTAGTAATTAACACAAGCTCGAAAGCAGAGCATGTTTGACCAAAGGAGAGTATGCAATTTACCAAAGGCATTATGTATCCGGGAGGAATTTACATGGCGGTTAAATATGAAGGACACTATCGAATAATAATCCAACAAAGTATCTGACGGTCCATAGCGGAGCTGATGTGAGCATCGGCACACAACCAGATGAAAAAGAATGCAAAGGCATCGGATTATAGAACATCTGAATAATTCGATGCCTAGAAAACAAAGGAATTATGATTTACAAAATGAAGGATCAGAAGCAGACGCTCTGATCAAGGATGAGTAAGTTGAATAGACCTAAGGGTACAATCGACGACAAATAGATTGGTCGAGAACCAGCTCATGTTCGAAATGACTTCTGAGACGGAAAGATAATTTAAAAGGATCAACTGATGATTGTGTGCATTCGCACCATATTGAATCAATGGACTCGAAATGATAATGACAAAGGATACTAATGAATATTGCTAGTCATATGGAATGCAACCATAATGCAAGCAGACAAGTGTTTGCTGAGCAATAGCGGGCAGAGGATTACCGGAAGATCAAACAGTATTTCAATGTATCTTGTGAATCATATGAACTACGGTGGAAGAACGGATACTCGGTAAGTGCGAGGAATTATCCGTAGGGGGTATTCATGGGGCAAGAACTGCAAGGCAGTAGGCACAAGTATTCTTGGAACAATAGAGAGAATTTCGGGGTATCTTATAATAACAAGATCAATGGGGAATAAAAGTAAGAACGACAGGTGTATGCATTTATCCATAGGGATATTTTGGTGGTAGCGAATTGCAAAAGCAACACGCACAAAGTCTCGAGAGAACATCGGAGAGTATCTTCGGAATTCCTTCGGTGAACCAAGCAATCATCTAGAGTGAGGGGCCCTCCGGGAGGAAGTAATTACGAGAACCTAGAGTTAGAGTTAGCAAAATCATTTAACCCGAATAGAAGAGAGATTAGAGTCCTAGAGTATAGACGAGGAATAGAAGATCCTAATACCACCCAATGGCGACGTGGGCCCGTAAGCCACACAGATATGTTAGTAAAAGTTTTGTAATGACTAGACTCAACTTCGGACAAGGATTTGGAAGAGGGATTCCTACAGGCAGTCGACTCTGATACCAACTTGTGACGCCCCCGATTTAATCGTACACTAATCATGCACGCAAACATGTACGATCAAGATCAGGGACTCACGGGAAGATATCACAACACAACTCTAAAAGAAAATAAGTCATACTAGCATCATAATACAAGCCGGGGGCCTCGAGGGCTCGAATAGAAGTGCTCGATCATAGATGAGTCAGCGGAAGCAACAATATCTGAGTACAGACATAAAGTTAAACGAGGTGCCATAAGATGGCTAGCACAAACTAGGATACAGATCGAAAGAGGCGCAGGCCTCCTACCTGGGATCCTCCTAAACAACTCTTGGTCGTCGGCGGCGGCCTGCACGTAGTAGTAGGCACCCTCAGTGTAGTAGGAGTCGTCGAAGGTGGCGTCTGGCTCCTGGGCTCCAGCATCTGGTTGCAACAACCGAGATGAAAGAAAAGTGGGAAAAGAGGGAGCAAAGCAACCGTGAGTACTCATCGAAAGTACTCGCAACCAAGGATCTACACTACATATGCATTGGTATCAATGAAATGGGTAGTATCTGTGGACTGAACTGCAGAATGCCAGAATAAGAGGGGGATAGCTAGGCCTATCGAAGACTACGCTTCTGGCAGCCTCCATCTTGAAGCATCTAGAAGAGAGTAGCAAATGCAGCATCAAGTAACATCGCATAGCATAATCCTACCCATCGATCCTCTCCTCGTCACCCTGTGAGAGAGCGATCACCGGGTTGTATCTGGCACTTGAAAGGGTGAGTTTTATTAAGTATCCGGTTCTAGTTGTCATGAGGTCGAAGTACAACTCCGGGTCGTCCTTTTACCGAGGGACATGGCTATTTGAATAGATAAACTTCCCTGCAGGGGTGCACCACATTACCCAACACGGTCGATCCTTCATGGCCGGGCACACCTTCCTGGGTCATGTCCGGCCTTGGAAGATCAACACGTCACAGCCCTACCTAGGCACAATAGAGAGGTCAGCACACCGGTCTAAATCTTAAGCGCGCAGGGGTCTGTGCCCATCGCCCATTGCACACCTACATGTTGCGTGGGTGGTCGGTGAGCAGACCTAGCAACCTCCATTACAAAGAAAGTTGCGTTACGCGGTCCAACCCGGTGCACGCCGCCCAGTCGCTGACGTCAAGAAAGCTTCGGCTGCTACCACGATGTCGAGTGCCATAACTGTTCCCGCGTGGTGGTTAGTCTGTATAGGCTCGTAGCCAGACTCAGATCAAATACCAAGATCTCGTTAAGCGTGTTAATTTGAAGTAACCGTGGACGCCGATCAGGGACCAGGCCCACCTGTCTCCTAGGTGGTCACAACCTGCCTTGTCGCTCCGCCACAAAATAACACTCGGGGGCCATCGGGAACCCAGGCCCACCACTACCTGGATGGAACCACCTGCCCCTTCAGCACCCATCTCCGAACAGTAACATAGGTAATGTAAAGTATATAGTATATGTACCCGTGATCACCTCCCGAAGTGATCATGGCCCAGTAGTATAGCATGGCAGACGGACAAGAATGTAGGGCCACTGAGGTAATTATAGCAACCTATACTAAGCAATAGGATTGCAGGTAAAGGTGTCAACAGTAGTAGCAAAGACAGGCTATGCAGCAGAATAGGATTAACCGAAAGCAGTAACAGCTACACTACTCTAATGCAAGCAGTAGAGGGAAAGAGTAGGCGATATCAGCATGAACAAGGGGGGTTTGCTTGCCTGGAAGATCTGTTGAGGAGGAGGGATCGTCAACACTGTAGTCGTACTGGGGGTCGCCGGTAGTCTCGGAGTCTACCGGAGAGAAGAGGGGAAGAAACAATAAATACAATGCAAACAAAGGCTGCACGATGCATGACATGATAATATACAGTGCCAGAGGTGATCTAATGCAGTGCCGGGTGATACTAGCGAAGGGGGAAAACATCCGAGAAAGTGTTCCCGGTGTTTGGCATTTTCGGATAGAGGGAACAGTTGGGGATGGTTGCATGTTCGCTATGTTAGGGACGTGTGACAGACGAACGGACTGCGTCTTCGGATTTCTGTTGTCGTTCTGAGCAACTTTCATGTACAAAGTATATTCATCCGAGTTACGGATTATTTTATATGAATTTTTAAAGATTTAATTAATTTTCGAAATTAATAAATAAATTTAATTAATTCAAAAAATCATTTATTATGCCATTATGATGTTAGCATGACGTCAGCAGTCAACGTGGACCGTTGACAGGGTCAACCTGACAGGTGGGTCCCACCTGTGAGGGACTGTTTAGTTAATTAACAGTAGTTAATTAGTTTAATCAGTCATTTGGTTAATTAAACTTAATTAGTTAATTTAAACGGTATTAATTAAGTTAATTAAGTATTTAGTTAATTAATTAATTAATCAATTATAAATATTATTTGATTTTATATACTTATATTATTTATTATTTCCCTTTTTTTTAAATCGCTCTAGAGCAGGGGCCCTGTCGGTGTACTAGAATAGGGGTACCCTAGTACCCCGTACTTGTGCACGGGCAGTAGTAGCATCCCGCGGCCAGGCTTGCGGGAGGACAGCCAGAGAGAAGCTCAAGATTATTAAGCCATTCAAGAACAAAGTATACAAAGCAAGAGTTAAGGCCCCGGCAAGAGGAGCTTGCCGGGAGGGACAGCTGAGGCCCAGCCTGAAGTTTGCTGTAGCAGAGTACTTGCCGCGGCAAGGTACTTGCCCCGGCAAGTCATTGGCTGCGGCAAGGTATTGGCTACGGCAAGATAGCAGCTGCGGCAAGGTACTTGCCCCGGCAAGTTACCTTGCGCGGCAAGCTGTCAGGTGCGGCAAGGTCTTGCCGCGGCAAGCGTTACTGTACCACTGTGCTACTGTGCTGCTCCGATGCCTCTGCCAGCGTGGCGCTCTGGGTCCTTCCAAGCGTGTGTGGCAGAGCACTGTGTAGACGGCGGTACACTGTAGCTAGCTGTGCAGGAGCAGGTGGGATAGGCTTTTCCCACGTCCAAGACGTCCGGGTACATGTATCTGGACAGCAAAGGCATGGCATTTAATGCCCTTGTCCCCTGCCGTCAGTGGTAGGTACGACATGTCATCCTCGTAATAATGGCCTTACTGTAGCAACTTTCCACCTCTACCTTTTCTGTTTGCCACCTGTTGGTGACCCCTTTGTGCATATAAAAGGAGGCCCATAGGCAACGTAAAAAGGGGGAACGGGGAGATGGAGAACTCCAGTATTGTACGCAGCTGCTCGGTACTGTAGCGCTCCTGGAGCTAGAACAATCATACAGATAATAAACCAAAAAGCAGGAGTAGGGTTTTACGCATCTGTGCGGCCGAACCTGGGTAAATCTCTCTCGTGCACTGTCGTGTTCTTCGCTAGATTTGCTCTTCGTGCGACCGTCTCTCCCTGCCGAACGTAAAGGGGTCCTTCCCTGGGTCCCATAGGTGATCGCGGATTCGTCCCCGACATCTTTGGCGCGCCAGGTAGGGGGGAGGAGGTTGTGTGAACCTAATCTAGCGATTTGCGCGTTAGTTTTTGGGCCATCCTCCGCCTTATGGCTCCAAAAAAGAAGACTTCAGCCATCGGTGCGTCTACGTCCAACCCGCCTGCTCCCATGCAGGAGGGTGCCGACGTGATTGCGGCTGCTAGGGGGACTAGAGAGCGAGAGCTCCTATTACCTCCACCTGTCCAAAACAGGGCCAGCAACGCCAATCTTGGCGCTGCTGGGTCTGGGAACGCAGCGCTGCTCGCTGCTGCTGGCCCTGCAAGCTCCAGAAACGATGCTGCGCGTGCTGGAACGCCTGTGCCGGTTCAGACGCCGCGGCCTTCGCAAGAAGCCCGTGACAGGCAGCGTCTTGACGCCCCAGGTGCCAGGCGCTCCCTGGATAATGAACTTGCGCATCGATCTCGAGATGCGCGGGGTCACCATACGCAACAACACGTTGGCGGGGTCGAGGTGCGGTCGCCTTGGCGTGGAGATGCTCCTTCTAACACTGTTAGGAGTAAGAGCATCCCACAGTCCTCACGCCACTCGATACCTCCCTCACCAGCAGAAGCGTTGGCGCGTGCGCAGCTGCTCCTGAACTTCCCTCCACCAGCAGATAAGCTTGACGAGTGGAGGGCAACCATTCAGAGCCTTCTCAGCTTCGCTGATGCCGACCCGGTGCGCGCGGCCGACAAGAGAACTAGTGACAATGCTGTCACCAACAAGAACGGCGAGGGGGCAACAACCGTACACTCCCCACCCAGACGGCCTCGTTCGCCGACATGTCGAAACGACGCCCGTGGCGATGATTCCACGGCGTCGTCTGACCCGCGAGCTCGTCGTGACCAGCGCCTCGTTCTTCAGGAACGCAGAGGAGAAGACGCTCGTACCACTATCGAGCGAAGGAGAGAAGCGCATCGTCAGTCCGACAGACGCGCAGGGCCCGCTGTTGACATGCATGCGCCAGGGGATCCTGGCGACTTGCCGTACGCGGTAAGTTGTCCAACGTTCACCCGTGAGCTGCGGCAGGTCCAGTGGCCCAATCGCAAGGCTTTCAAGCCTGACGTGCCGGAGAAGTATGATGGCAAGACACACCCGCCGGGGGACGAGACGACAAGATTCTTGCTAACTACTTCCCGCTCGTGTTAAAGCGCAACGTCGTCTCATGGCTCATGCACTTGCCGGAGAACTCCATTTCTTCATGGGCGGACCTGTGCCATCAGTTTGTTGGTGCCTTTACTGGCGGTCATCAACCTCATGGCCAGGAGAGTGATCTTCATCTCATCCCCCAGAAGGAAGGAGAGCCCCTGCGCAAATACATTCAAAGGTTCAGCCGCGTACAGTACAACATCCCAGATGTTCACCCCGCTGCGGTTATTAGCGCGTTCCATCAGAACGTGCGTAACCGCAAGATGCGGGAGGAAATGGCGATGACCAAGGTCAGAGACATTGGCCAGCTATATGCTCTCGCCGACAAGTGTGCGCGTGCTGAAGAGGGAAGGAAACTTCCCGGTGAAGGTGTTGGCGCAGGGGTGAGCTCTGACAGCGAAGGTACCGCCCCGGCAAAGAAGGGCCGGCGGCGGAACAACAGGAAGAAAAAGGGCAAAGCTGTGCTTGCCGTCGAGCAGTCCAGCGCCAACGGCAGCGCTGACAAGGCCAAAGTCGAGGGCTCCGGCAAGGAGATTGCCGCGTGCGCCAACTGTCAGGCCTTGGCGGCTGCCGACAAGCAGGACGGCTCCGACAAGCAATATTGCAAGATCCACCGCACCAAGGGACACGATCTCCAGAACTGTCGATGAGTCGAGCAGCTTGTCGAACAGCAGAAAGCTGAGTATGAGAGGCGCGACAAGGAGAAGGCCCCAGAAGGTGCTGGTGGGTCCGGCAAGAAGCGCACTGCCCGAGGAGGGCGTCGCGGCAAGGCCAAGCAGCAGCAGAGAGACAGGCCTCCTCGTGGCCGCGACAAAGATGATGATGATGATGATCTGGATGATGAAGAATCCAGTGAGCACGAATTTCAGAAAGCCGCAGAAGTCTTGTGTGTTGACGGTGGTGCGTCATTGCATTCTTCTCACTGCCAACTTAAACAGTGGGCGCGAGAGATCAATGCGGCGGAACCATCTGTTGACGCCAGAAAGCTTCTGAAGTGGTCCGACACGCCTATCGTCTTTGACATTGAGGACCACCCTGACCGCACAACGGCGGTCGGGTGCTTGCCGATGTTGGTTTCACCAACGATCCGCAACCTCAAGGTCACGAAGATGTTAGTTGACGGTGGGGCCGGCTTGAATCTGATTTCGCCCGCTGTGCTCTGGAAACTTCAAATCTCTGACGGCGAGCTTGAGGAAACTGGTACTTTCCAAGGAGTCAATCCAGGAAGGAGCAAGCCGAAAGGGAAGATCACGCTGCCAGTGACATTTGGCGGCGAGCTGAACTACCGGACCGAGAAGGTCACCTTTGATGTTGCCGATATTCCATTGCCTTATAATGGGATACTTGGCCGTCCAACGCTCGCCAAGTTCATGGCAGCCTCTCATTATGCCTACAACGTGTTGAAGGTGCCAGGCCCAGTAGGTGTTATCGCAGTTCCCTGCGACAAGAAGGATGCGCTTATTTGCGCCGACAAGATCTACGGGAAGCAGCTGCCGCAACTGCCGCCAAGGCACTTGCCGCTGAAACTCCCGGGGGGGGGGGGGGAACGGGCGGGGAACAGGGAAGTCCGACAAGAGCTCCTGTGCCCACTCCGGCAAGCGCACCTCTTCGGAGTGTTGCGCTGCCGTCGAGGACGCACCAGAGAGCTCCACCAGCAAGTGCAAGAAGAACAAAGCCGCTCCGCCGGCGACAAAGAAGGTGCCCGCCAAGGAGGACGGCACTGGTGGTTCCTTCACCATTAGTGCCATACTTGACAACAAATAGGAAAGCGCGCTCGTTGCTTTCCTGCGGGCGAATGTCGACGTGTTTGCATGGCAACCGTCCGACATCCCCGGTGTTCCCAGGAAAGTAATTGAGCACCACCTTGCCGTTTGTCCCCACGCGAGGCCCGTCAAACAGAAAGCCAGTAAGTAAGCTGTGGAGCGGCAAGAGTTTATTGCGGAAGAAATCAATAAGTTGGAAGCAGCAGGCCTCGTCAGAGGAGTGCTCCATCCTACGTGGTTGGCCAATCCTGTTGTCGTGCGCAAAGCGAATGGAAAATGGAGGCTTTGTATTGATTTCACTGATGTCAATAAAGCTTGTCCCAAAGACCCATTTCCTTTGCCCCGCATAAACCAGATTGTTGACTCCACGGCAGGATGTGATTTGCTTTCATTTCTTGACGCATATTCAGGGTATCATCAAATCTTCATGGCTGAGGAAGATGAGGAAAAGACCACATTTATCACACCCTGTGGCACATACTGTTTCGTACGTATGCCATTTGGTTTGAAAAATGCTGGTTCAACATTTGCAAGAGCCGTCCAGATTGCTTTTGAGCCTCAGCTGCACAGAAATGTGGAAGCCTATATGGATGATATAGTGGTCAAAAGCAAGGACAGGGCTACTTTGGTTCAAGATCTGGAAGAAACTTTTGTAAATCTGCGCAAGATCAACCTGAAGCTCAACCCCGAGAAGTGCGTGTTTGGAGTTCCCTCCGGCAAGCTTCTCGGGTTCTTTGTGTCTCAACGCGGAATTGAAGCCAATCCTGACAAGATCAAAGCCATTGAGCAAATTGAAGCACCGAAGCGCATCAAGGATGCACGACGACTTGCCGGCTGTGTTGCTGCTCTCAGTAGGTTTATCTCCAAGTCAGCTGAGCGCGCCCTGCCATTTTTCAAAATCTTAAAAAAGGCAGGTCCATTGAAATGGACTCCGGAGGCGGAGGCAGCGCTGCAAGACTTGAAGAGATACCTCTCCTCTCCTCCAATACTTGTCGCACCTAAACCACAAGAGAAGTTGTTGCTGTATCTAGCAGCAACCAATCAAGTGGTTAGTGTTGCGCTAGTAGCGGAGAGAGAGGTGGATGAGGAGGCAGTAACTGCGGCAAGCACGTCCAGCGACAAGCTGGGGGCTCCCCCGGCAAGTTTTGCTGCCGACAAGGATTCGTCTGCGCAGTCAGGCGAAGTGATACAAAAGAAGAAAATGGTGCAGCGCCCGGTCTACTTTGTGAGCTCTCTTCTGCAGGGAGCTAGGTCAAGGTATTCTGGTGTGCAGAAGCTGCTTTTCGGCCTTCTCATGGCCTCGAGAAAGCTGCGCCATTACTTTCAAGCACATGAAGTTACCGTCGTCACTCGCTTCCCGCTGAAAAGGATTTTGCAAAATCCAGAAGCGACAGGCAGGATTGTCGAGTGGGCGTTGGAGTTGTCGAGCTTTGGTCTCAAGTTTGAGAGTACATCAACCATACAGAGCCGAGTTTTGGCAGAGTTTGTCGCAGAATGGACACCAACGCCAGACGAAGAAATCCCAGAGACGACTCTCCCCGGCAAGGAGACCTGCAAACAGTGGCTTATGTACTTTGATGGGGCCTTTTCGCTGCAAGGCGCCGGTGCTGGCGTACTGCTTGTCGCACCCACCGGAGAGCACCTCAAGTACGTGGTCCAAATGCACTTTCCCAAGGAACAGGCGACGAACAATACTGCAGAATATGAGGGGTTGCTTGCCGGTCTCAGGATCGCGACAGACCTTGGGATCAAGAAGCTTATTGTCAGGGGAGATTCGCAGCTTGTCGTCAGGCAAGTGAACAAGAACTACCAATGCCCATTGATGGAAGCTTATGTAGATGAGGTGAGGAAGTTGGAGGAACGCTTTGACGGCCTACAAATGGAGCACGTCCCACGTGCTGAGAATGACATTGCCGATGGTTTGTCAAAGCGCGCCGCACTCAAATTGCCTGTGGAACCAGGCACTTTTGTGCTCCAACTAACTCAGCCATCCGTGACGCCATCAGTAGGGCAAGGCAGGAAGAGGAAGTTGGCTTCTGGCGACTACTTCCCGGCAGAGCTGCCCGAAGCCGCCGGCAAGAAGGCTGCCAAAGCCAGCGCCAAAGATGCAGAGGGGCAACTTGCTCCGAGAAGGCCTTATGCTCTTGTCGTTGAAGTGGGTGCTCCTAGGCAAGAGGCAAAGGGGCAACCTGCTCCGACAAGACTTCGGGTCCTTGTCGTTGAAGCAGGCGCTCCTGATCGAAGCGCTGAGGAGCAAGATGCTCCGACGAGGCCTTGGGCTTCCGTCATTGAAGCAACTGCTCCCGACGAGCTTGTTGAAGGACAGCACGCTCCAGCAGGGCCCCAGGCTCTTGTCGTTGAAGCGGCTGTTCCCGCCAAGCTCGTCGGGGAACGGCTGGCTCTGGTAGAGCGACAAGCTCTTGCCGTAGGGCCTGATGTTCCCGCAGCAGAAGAAATGCCTTTAGTCCTCGTTGTCGAGCCACAGGCTCCAGTGTGGGCACAGCAGATCGTCCGTTTCCTTCAGACAGGAGAACTTCCCGAAGAGCAGGAAGAAGCGGAGAAAGTAGCCCGACGGTCCAATATGTATCAATTTGTCAATGACATGCTGTGCAGAAAAAGACCAAACGGTGTGAAATTGAAGTGTATTCCCCGGGAAGAAGGACAGGAGCTGTTGGCGGAGATTCATGGAGGCATATGTGGTCACCACATAGGGTCAAGAGCCCTTGCTGGAAAGGCTTTCCGGCAAGGTTTCTTTTGGCCCACCACCCTCCAGGATGCAACTGCACTAGTAACCAAGTGTGAAGCGTGCCAGTTTCATTCCAAGCAGATTCATCAGCCAGCTCAAGCTCTCCAGACAATCCCTCTCTCCTGGCCATTTTTGGTCTGGGGGCTCGACATCCTCGGCCCCTTTCCCCGTGCCACCGGGGGCTTCGAGTACTTGTATGTGGCCATCGACAAGTTTACGAAGTGGCCGGAAGTGGAAGCAGTGAGGAAGGTGACAGCACAATCAGCCATCAAGTTCTTCAAGGGAATTGTTTGTCGCTTTGGTGTTCCTAACAGGATCATCACCGACAACGGTACCCAGTTCACGAGCCACGCCTTCATGCACTATGTCGAAGACCTTGGCGCCAAGGTCTGTTTCGCTTCTGTTGCTCATCCCCGAAGCAACGGTCAAACTGAAAGGGCAAATGCTGAAGTGCTGCGTGGGCTCAAGACGAGAACTTTCGACAGGCTGCGCAAGTGCGGCAAGAACTGGATCGAGGAGCTGCCAGTGGTTCTTTGGTCGATCAGGACGACGCCAAATCGAGCTACTAGCCAGACGCCTTTTGCTCTAGTTTATGGAGCAGAGGCAGTTCTCCCCACGGAACTCGTATACGGGTCACCTCGAGTGCTCGCTTACGATGAGCTTGAGCAAGAGCAACTGCGGCAAGATGACGCTGTGCTCCTCGAGGAGGATCGTCTTCAGGCTGCTGTGAGAGCTGGTCGCTACCAGCAAGCTTTGCGTCGCTACCATAGCCGCAAAGTTAATGCCAGAAGTCTCGAGGAAGGCGACCTTGTTCTTCGGCGCGTTCAGTCAGCCAAGAATTCAAACAAGATGATGCCGAAGTGGGAAGGCCCTTATCGGGTGAAACGAGTCACCAGGCCCGGCGCTGTATGCCTGGAGACCGAGGATGGCATTCCAGTGATCAATTCCTGGAACATTGAGCATCTTCGTAAGTTTTTTCGATAAGGCGCGGTTGCCGGGCCCTTCCCCGGCAACCACCTTTTGTACAAGTATTGCCGCTGTTGCATGTAATCCTTTGTACAAAGCCAGGCGCAGACCCTGTGCATAAGTAAAGCTTTTGTATTTCGCAGTTTTTGACTATTTCATGTTTACTTTTATTTTGCATGATTATCTGACATACTGTGCAGTACAGCCTCCCCGGTAAGCATTAACAAGCCGCCAAGCTCCTATATCTTTATTTTCTCTTCTTTCTTTTTCTCAAAGAGACAGAAGCTTCCCTCGCGCACAAGTTTGCCGGGGGGGATGGGATAATGATATGGACCAGGCGTGGACAAGGCGTCGTTCAAAGAAACTTTGCCTTGCCTTGCCGGGAAGAAGGCAGCAGCAAGCAGTGACAAGACCATGCCGCGGAGAGATCAGCGACAAAGCTAAGTGCCAAAGTTTGAACAATCAAATTCTTTTTTATTTTCAAGGTTATTTTCCTTGAACGATACTACTTGTATGGAAAACCTGTGCGCGACGGAACCTAAGCGTAATCGGTCGCGCCCTTACCTTGTTTCGAGTACGCTCAACAACCTAAGTGGCTGCACTGAGCGCGACAAGGTTGCTTGCCGGCAGCGGCACCGCCAGCAGGCTGCTGAAGTCCCGCACCCAGCGCTCGCGGCGATGGTGCGCGCACCGGCAAGTTCCCTATAAGCGTAGGGCAAGTACACACAAAGAAAGAAATTGCTCAAGGGAGATGACATGCATTAACTTCAAAATATTGCAAGTTATATTACAAGATAAGTTGCCACGGCTTAAACAGATTGTTTCTTTAACATGTCTAGCAGCGGCAAGGAGGGAGAATAATGGGCTCTCTAATTGCGGTGCTCGCCTTCGACTCTCTGGATTTGGTCCACCCTCTCCACGATGGGCGCGACAAGGGCCTCTAGTGGGGCGGGGTCGTATCCCTTCGGCAAGCTTTTGAAGATGTTGCTGAAGTCGACGCCCGGGTTTCTGTATGCTATCTTCACCAACAACCTCCGGAGAACTCCCCGGCAAATCATGCATGACTCATCGGCCAGTTGAGCCTTGTGATTGACTTGGAGCTGTTGGAGTGCTTCTACTACTCTGTCGAAGAACTCGGCTAGCTTGACGCTAGTTTGCGTGTTCTTGTCGGTGGAGTACCCGAAGTCCGGCACCTTCAAGGCAGTCAGCTCCTTGTCGATGTCCTCGGCGGCGCTGGCAAGCCTGTCTGTGAAGATCCCCACGTTATCTCTGAAATTCTTGTGGGTTGCAATAGCATCTTGAAGCAGACCTTTTTCCTTCTGGAGCTCTGTCATTAGAAGCCCTTCGCGCTTTCTGGTGGTGTCGAGCGTCTCCTTCAGCGTGGTCAGCTTCAGCTTCAGGTCTGCTCTGGAGTCGTTGGCGGCGGCAAGCAGATTGTTCTTCTTGGCTATGGTAACTTGCATCTCCGCCAAAGTGTGGGTCACCTTTGCCCTTTCACTTTCAAGCGTTGAGAGCTTGTCACCGTTTGCCTTGAGGGCGGCCTCTAGTCTTGCCACTTTCTCCTCCGTTTCCTTCCTATTTACTTCTGCAGCAGCGACAGCGTTGGTGGCCTCCACCAACTCGCTGGCGTACTCTTGGGCCAAGGCTTCGATTTCCTTCTGGTGTTTTTGTGCCTGCCCCTGGGTCCGCTCTGCGACAAGTCTTGCCACCTCCTCGTCTTTCTGTCGGAGGGTTTCGGCAAGTTTCCTCTTGTGCTCGGCAAGTTCTTCTTCGTGGGCATCAAGGTCCACTTTACGCTGGTTCAGATCACCGGCCAGAGCAGACAACTCCTTGGCGGTCTCCTCCTGTTTTTGTTCAATGTCTTGCTTCATCAGGAGGAGGGCCTGCCGTTCTTCGGCCAGCTGTGCCCGCTTGACCTCTAACGCATTAAGAGATCACGCGCGGACGTCCGCCAAGATCTCCGCGCGCCTCAACATGTCAGCTTCGGCCTTCTCGACGAGCGCCTCCCTGGAAGCTAGCTTCTCCCGTCGGCCGCGATGAAGATTCAGCAGCTTTTGAAGTAGTTGCTCCTCTTCAGACGTGCTGCTGCTGCTGGCGCCTGGCGCATCCACAAGCTGGAGCCCGGCAGCGGCAAGGATCTCCTCGTCCACAACATCCTCCTCGGTTGGCGCTCTGGAGCCCACCGTCCAGGGGAGGCTGACGTAGACGTTCTCGCCGACCCGGATGTATTTGCTTGGCGGAGGCGAGTTGGGCGCTGCCGCCTCGTCAGTGGTTGAGGGACCCGTGGTCGGAGTAGCGCCTGGCGCTCCTGTGGCCTCAGGGCCGTCAGTACGACCACCGGCTCCCTCGCCGGCCTCCTCAACAGCCTTCTGGGCGGCCTCAGCTTCAGCAGCCTTGGCGGCTTCATCGGTGGGCGCCTTGGCGGTATTATCCTTGGCGGCCTTGCCGGCCTCTTCGGCAGCCCTGGCAGTTTCTTCGTCGGCAAGCTTGTCGGCTGCCAGCTTGTCGGCCTTGGCAGCGGCGGCCTTGGCGGACTCGTCGTCGACGGCCCCTTTGGTGTTCTGCTCGGCAGAAGAGTCAATGTTCATTGGCTCCACCGAGGAGCGCTCTACCAACCCGAGAAGTAAGGCAAAAAGAGCTTCAGGAAGAAATTCAAGAAGACGAAAGAAAGAAAGCAGAAAGAGTTTTGCGGCAAGTGGGTTTACCCGTGTTGAGCTCAGGAGCTGGGGGCTCCCCTCCCCCGTCAACGTTTGTCATTGGGGTGGGGTCGCCAGCGCTGGTGCTTGGCAGTTCGGCGCTTGCCGGCTCCTCTTCGTGGCTCGGCTCGCTAGTGGGAGCCCTTACCGGAGATCTTCTCCTTGGCAGTGTGGTCGAGGGGGGTGGTACTTCTGGAGCACCTTCAGATGGCTCCACTTGCTGGTCCTCTCCTACACGCCCAAAGATGTCAGTGACAAAATGCTTGTTCCTCAGCGACCGCCAGCGAAAGGTAGTTGAAATACTTACGCTGGGGGCTACGCTGGGGGCTGCGACGAGGGCTGGGCTCCGAGCTGGTCGGGATGGTCTCAGACGCTCTCCCGGTGGTTGCCGTGGGCTCATCTTCGACGACCACCACGGTCTTGCTCGTCGAGACCTTAGCTCTCTTCCTTGTCCTCTCCGCCAAGGTTTCCTCCCTGCGGAAGCAAGGCCGGAGCGCGACAAGTGAGGACCGAAACAAAACCTTACAAAGATTGAGGGTCGCGGCAAGGGAACTTACTCTTCCTCGTCGTCCTCTTCGCTGAGAGCGGAAAAATCAAAGTCCGCCTCCGTGTGAGGAGGGGGAGGAGGGGGAGCTGGGCTCCTTGGCCGCTTGGCGGGGGTAGTAGCAGCAGTCTTTGATGACCCTGCTCCAGTTGCCGGGGCCGCGTGAGACGCTCCCGCAGCACCAGCCCTTGCCGCGGTCGAGCGCGTCGAACGGCGCTCCGGCGGTTGTTGAACCTCTTGCCGCTCAGCCACTTTGCCAAGCCTGCGAAGGCGTTTCCTCCTCAGAGGGGCTGGGGACTCTGACTGCGGTGGGCTTTCGGTGCCCTCCTCGGAAGAGGAGCCCTCATCCTCCGAGTTACCTGACTCGTCGGCAGGCTGGCTTGGCCCGACATCCTTGCCGGGTGCGGCGAGCTCGCCCTTCCCGGCAAGCATCCCCTGCTCGGCAAGGATCTCCTTTTGTGCCTCGTCGAGCTCCGCCAAAGTATAACCAAAATCGCCAGCTTCCCTGGCGAGCCTGTCCTCTTCCACTCTTCGAGCAATGAATTCTATTTCTTGCTCAGTGGTGTTGCGGACGAGCCACTCCTCCTCCCGGACCTGCTTTTCGACCGTGGAGTCAAAGAATCGCCGCACGTCTTCTTCGAGCGGCACGTCCCAAGATGCTTCAACGCTGTGCGCATTGTAGAGCGGCATCATAGCGATGATTGCAGTCAATGCGGAGTTGTTGCAAAGGGGCACGATGTGCTTCGGCAGCGTGAACGCCTTGTCGCGCTTCTCTGGATCTATCTCTTGCTTGAACAGTTCTCGCATGAAGAAGTCGTGCTGCAGAACTGTGAAGTTGTTGATCAGTCCAGGGCGCAGCCGCATGATATCGGCTGGGTTCTTCCAATCAGAGGCCGGCCTTCCTCTCTGCTGCAGAGGAGCAATGCGGCGGCGGAGGAAGTCTGCGCCAACCATCCCTATGGTGAGCCCGGCCTCCCTGAGCCGTATGATCCTGGTAGCGGCAATCTCCAGCTTTTTGTCCTGGGGATCCAGATCGCTCCAGTCCGTCCCACGCGCTGCTGGGGTCTTGCGAAGCTCACAGTATGGTGGCGGCTCGTCGTCAATGATCCAACACCATTCAGACCGGATTTCTCCCCATCTTGGGTGGAGATCCCCCTTCAGATAATGCTCCTTGGCGCCCAATCTTGAAACGAACGAGACGCCAATAGTGAGAGGCTCCCCCTTTTCAGCACGGGGAGTGAAGTAATGCCTGAACAGCGCGGTGTTGGGTGCAATGCCGACGAAGTTCTCGCACAGATGCGCAAATATTGCCATGGTGGATACGGCATTCGGTGTGAGATCCAGCAGACGGAGATTGAAGGTGTACATGACGTCGCTGAAGAAATACGAGTACGGTGGGCAGAGCCCGCACCAAAAGTAGCAAGCGAAGAAGGGGTACTTGCTCACTTCGCTCTCGTCGGTGGCTGGGCGAACACTGGTGGCCGGATGCGCCTTGGTCCTCACGGCCCACATGCCTTGGAACTTGGCCTTCAGATCCGCCCCCGTGAGCGTCAGAGCGAAGAGCGCGTACTTCTGCCTCTTCAACTGCGCCTGGGTCTCCGTCCTTGAGGACTTCCCCGTCTTCCCCTTTTCTCCTTTGGGAGGCATGGCGAAGGCGGAGCCGAGGACCTAGGGAGATGCGGACGCGCGCGGTGGCTGAGGATTGGGAAACCGCTTTGTTTTGGAGCGGAGGAAGAAGAAGGCGGAGATTTGGAGATCGATAATGGTGAGAGGGGTGTGTGAGTGCTTCTGCAGGTCCCTCCTTTTATGGGGAAAGATGCGGAACCATCCGCCCCTTCGTCATTCGAGATAACTGCGCAAGCTTCCCACGCTCCGCATTCAACGCGCGACGCGTGGGAGAGCGTGCAATTAAACAGCATAGAGACGTTTCGGCTTATCCCAGCCACGCGTGCCCGTGCACTGTTTGGGCATGGCCCAACAACGCCCGGCACCGTGTGTGGCCCAGGCCCGGGGGCTCCTGTCAGTGTACTAGAATAGGGGTACCCTAGTACCCTGTACTTGTGCACGGGCAGTAGTAGCATCCCGCGGCCAGGCTTGCGGGAGGACAGCCAGAGAGAAGCTCAAGATTATTAAGCCATTCAAGAACAAAGTATACAAAGCAAGAGTTAAGGCCCCGGCAAGAGGAGCTTGCCGGGAGGGACAACTGAGGCCCAGCCTGAGGTTTGCTATAGCAGAGTACTTGCCGCGGCAAGGTACTTGCCCCGGCAAGTCATTGGCTGCGGCAAGGTATTGGCTGCGGCAAGATAGCAGCTGCGGCAAGGTACTTGCCCCGGCAAGTTACCTTGCGCGGCAAGCTATGGGTTGCGGCAAGCTGTCAGGTGCGGCAAGGTCTTGCCGCGGCAACCGTTACTGTACCACTGTGCTACTGTGCTGCTCCGGTGCCTCTGCCAGCGTGGCGCTCTGGGTCCTCCCAAGCGTGTGTGGCAGAGCACTGTGTAGACGGCGGTACACTGTAGCTAGCGGTGCAGGAGCAGGTGGGATAGGCTTTTCCCACGTCCAAGACATCCGGGTACATGTATCTGGACAGCAAAGGCATGGGCATTTAATGCCCTTGTCCCCTGCCGTCAGTGGTAGGTAGGACATGTCATCCTGGTAATAATGGCCTTACTGTAGCAACTTTCCACCTCTACCTTTACTGTTTGCCACCTGTTGGTGACCCCTTTGTGCATATAAAAGGGGGCCCATAGGCAACGTAAAAAGGGGGAACGGGGAGATGGAGAACTCCAGTATTGTACGCAGCTGCTCGGTACTGTAGCGCTCCTGGAGCTAGAACAATCATACAGATAATAAACCAAAAAAGCAGGAGTAGGGTTTTACGCATCCATGCGGCCCGAACCTGGCTAAATCTCTCTCGTGCACTGTCGTGTTCTTCGCTAGATTTGCTCTTCGTGCGACCGTCTCTCCCTGCCGAATGTAAAGGGGTCCTTCCCTGGGTCCCATAGGTGATCGCGGATTCGTCCCCGACAGGCCCACTTGTCATTGGCAAGAGGCCTTAGCGGGCGCGCGGGCGACGGGTTTATGGGCGAGGGCACCAGCCCGTTAGGGCGCTCGCCCAGGCCAGCCGTGGGGCGGGGCTGGCGGGACGCAGCGGGGCTCCGGCGGCCACCGCAGCGAGCTGCAGCAGCCGCGGGGAAGGGAAGCTGCGGCGAGCACGCGCACCGGCGTGGTCGCGGGGCGGCGCGGCGGACAGGAAGCAGGGAGGGAGAGGCGACGACGCGGCGCACTCGGAAGGAGCGGCAGAGGCGGGGCTCGGGCGGCGCTGCGGGGCCGCAGCGAGGCCATGGCGCAGACAAGCGCGCGGTGGTGGGGCTCGACAAGGCCACGCGCTGCGAGGCGTGATGCAGGCTGGGCATGGCGCGCGGGGCAGAGGAGTGTAGGGGATGCAGAGAGCAGCTGCGGGGGCCGTCGAGGTCGCAGGGAGGCGATGTCGGGCATGGCGACGGGCGATGCAGAACGGCTCGGGTAGAACGCGGCGATGCGGGCGAGCGGTGGACGCGAGCTGCGGCGGCGGTGACCAAGGGGAGAGAGGGGGCGGGGCGACGGAGGCCGGTGGGAGGCGACGGGGGCGACGTTGCAGGGGAGAGGGGGCGGCGAGGCTCGTTGTAGCCATCAAGGGGGCGGCGGCGACGGGCGCAAGCGCTCGCTCCTGATCCAGATCGGATTGCGGGGGGGGGGAGAGCGAGGGGGTTCTGGGTGGATATGGTTAGGGTTTCGGGGTCCAGGGGAAGGTATAGGGGAGTGGAGTTGGCCGGCCTAGTGGGTAGCCGGCTGGGCAGAGGCCCAGTTGGGCCACGGCCGAGTGGTGGTGGTGTTTGTTTTAATTTTATTTTGTTTTTTTATTTCTTTTCTGTTTTGTTTTAGTTTCCTTTTAATTTTGTTTTACAAAATATGTAACAAGTTCCTAATTTAGTTTTAATAATTATGCCACTGCCCCAAAGTTTTTGGCAATAAAATAAATAGTTTAATATTTTATTAATTTGAAAAATGTATTTAATTAAATGTTTTGAGCTGTTTTAATTATTTCAGTGCATTTAAGCATTTATAAAAAAATGTGGTTTCAGCATGACAACTATCCAAAGAATATTTGCCACACGTTGAACATTTTTTGTTTTCATGTTTGACAAAATTAAATTTTGACTTTAGATTTGAATTTGAATTTGAATAGGATTTGGATTAACGCGAGATTAACAATAGTAACAGTGGTGACATGGCATCATTAGCATGGGATTACTGTAGCTTAATTATCCGGGCGTCACAAAGGTAGAATGAAAAAAATGCTACGGTTTGTACTATTAACAGCATTAAAAGGTAGGGAGTGCATGTGTGTGTTCATATGGATGAATGTAACTGAGCATCTGTGTCGCATTTTCCTGAATTTATTTCATGCTCTCCGGATAGATGGAGGATGTGCGTATGTGCGATTATAGAGGTGAGTGTATGTGAGCATCTGCATCGTACTTTGTTAGCACCGGTGCTCGCATTTTCTTGAATTTATTTCAGGCTCTCTGTTGATATTCTTCGGTGGGAAGAGATATTACCGTCGACTACAAAGAGTACTTCAAACGCATGGTAAGGGTGCTAGCTTAGCAGCATTTATTCTTTTATATATTTCATCATGATTTTTACAGACATGAAGTATACATCACTATATACATGTGTTTTTTCACAAGTTTTTTCGGTCTAAAATTTTTATTTTTTGAATTTTTCGAAATTTCGAGCTGCATGAAGCTCGGGATCCAAAAATCCACTCTAAATTTTCAAGGAGTGAAGTTAGTGTGATAAAAAAATGTGCTTTACTAGGGAAAGTGAAGAGCACCTTTAAAACAAAACAATGACGATTAATTCATAAAAAACATGACGATTAATCTCGTTAACTATTTAAAGTGTACACCTTAACAATTTTCAGGAAATGAAATGCAATGAGAAAATGAACTACACAACCTTAACGAAAAATTATAATTAAATAAAGAACGATAATGTAAAGTCCATAATATCACACACTAATCTGATTGTTGTTGGTGCAATGATAGTCCCCTTATATTTTGGAGTTTGTGCACACAGAGTAACAGGTCCCTAAGATGTCGAGGAGTTTGATGCAAACGATGAAGATAATCTCCCTGCGTTGCAGCGAAGGTTATCATCGAAGATGAAGTTAACAAGAGTGACCCCTAAAAATTGCTGAAGTTCAAGCAATTGGCTAGGTGTCTGTTCGAAGAATATGATTGTGTTCGAGGAAGAATGAAGACGAAGTGAAAATGTAGCATTTGTTTCATTATTCTTCTTCTTTCCTTGAGTCATAGGACCACCATACTATTAAGAGGGGTGTAGCATTCGATGCTTTGATTCTCTGATGCTAAACCCAAATCCTATGAAAGATGTGAGAGAAATCTCTTTGTGCACCGATCAAATACTTGCCAGGAAGAGACTATGATCTACTTCACCGCGAGAGATTTGTCTCAGACCGAGGAGTAAGCATTACTTGTTCCTCAAGTAATGTTACCGTTGCTCCAAAATCCGATCGTTGTGAACGTGTCGGTTGGCCATTGGCTGGACCCCGTGTCCAAAATGGTCATGTCCCATCTGTGAAGGCTACGGCTATAAATAGCCACCCGCACCGGCTTTGTCCGGTGGCTGCTTCGTTTGATTCTGAGAAGATTGTTGAGCAACCCACTCTCTGAGCGATTTGAGTTTAAAATCCACCGAGAGAAAAACCTTAGAGCCGAAGAATTAGATACTGGTTCAGCATCACTGGAATCTAAGTCTAGTACGCTCCGCCTATTACTCTTGAGAGTTGCAAACTCTCTAGACGGTTAGGTGTCAGTTTCTTCAGAGACCAAAAGTGATTGTGGTTCTCGAAGAAGAAGTCTGTAAAGGTTCGGAGATCACCTTCAAGTATCTACCACCAGTAATCGGCATCGGTTGACGAATCGATTGTCGAGGAGAATAGGGTGGAGAGAGTTTATCTTCCGTGTGAAGTCACAGCCCCTCCAACCAGACGTAGTCCTTGTGTAGAAGGATGAACTGGTCGAGCAAATACCTTGTCGCCATCGAGCATCTTTGGTTATCTCTATCACCCATGTTTACCTTCGATGCATTTTCTTTTGTATGACTTGTATCAATCCATGTCTTTGTTTCTCCTCGGTACTCTGTTTTAGTTTGTTGTAGTTTGCTTTTCATTCATTCCGCTGCTGAGTTCTGAGAGATTTAAGTTTTCTGAAGAAAATTTAAAAATCCAATTCACCCCCCTCTGGTAGACATACTTTGTTCCTATAATTGGTATCAGAGCAAGGTACTCCTTGACTCTGCTCATTTTAGTCTAACGACTTCAGAGTTTAAGTGTGTCTTCAGTGAACTACAAATCACATCTCAAGATTCCCATACTCGATGGGACAGACTACCCCTTCTGGAAGGAGAAGGTGAAGATCCGTCTCCGAGCAATAGATGATGACATGTGGAATGTGGTGCAATTCGGGCTCCATGTTGCTGTACCTCAAGCCCCTTCCGACGAAGAAAAGAAGCTTATACAGCTGGATGCTCAGGCCAAAGATGAGATTGGCGGCCATCTCAATTGGGCGCAATTTCTTCTCTATCGCCAGTGTGAAACTGTGAAGGGATTGTGGGATGTCCTCGAAAAAATCAATGAAGGAGTTTCATCTCAGAAAGAAGCTAGAATTGATACTCTTCGAGCCAAGTTTAATCGATTCAAGCGCATTGGAAATGAAAGCTGCCAACAAACCTTCGATCGCCTGAGTGATATAGCAAATGAACTTCAAGGGCTCGGCACCAAAGACATCACTAACCATGAAGACGTAAAGAAACTGATTCGATCTCTTGACAGTTCTTTTGATACACTCATTCTGATGATACGTGAACGAGTTGACTTTAAGGACCTCGACGCTGCTGATATCATGGAAAGACTGAACACTCACGAGGAACAAGAAGAGATGAGAGATCTCTATGGCTCCAGTCAATGCAAAAATCATGCTCTGAAGGCTGTGGCTGATTCTTCCTCCGATGGAAATGCCAAAGAAGATTCAGATGATCAAGAAAGACTCAGCAAAGATCTCGCACTGATCACAAAAAGATTCCAACGCTTCCACAAGAAGAGCCAGTTTCATAAAAGAAGTTCAAGCAACTCTGGGGGTTCAAAATCCTCGTCAAAACATGTCGAAGAATACACCTGCTTCAAGTGCAAAAAGCCTGGACACTTCATTTCAGACTGTCCTCTCTGGGAAGCTGAAATCCGTTCCAGTGGGAGATATGATTCGGGGAACTATCGAGGCAAAAGCAAGAGCAAGAACTACGACTCCGATGAAGAAAAGAAAACAAAGAAATTCTTCAAGAAGAAGGACAACTCCACTGCAAAATCTTCATCAAGATCTTCATCGAGGTGTCTGTCCAAGTCCTCCTCTAGCTGCAAGAATACTTCTCGCAAGGCCAAGGTGTACATCGGCAAGGAGATAGATTCTGAAGAAGAAGAATCGTCTGTCTCCGAAGAAGCTGATGAATCCGATGAGGATTCCGACTTGGGCATGGCTGGAATAGCATGCGCCTCCTCTCCTACGACAAACTTTTTCAGGAATCCATCAAGCGACGATGAATCTCCTGCCTACTACTTCATGGCAAAAGCTTCGAAGGAAAAGTTATCCTCCAAAAATCACAAGAATCACTCCAGTGATCAATATTCTTCTAATGAGGATGACCATCCTAAGTTGATCAAAATTGCTAATATTCAACAAAACTCTCTTGAAAAAATTGAGAAAACCCTCAGGAAATCTGAAGGGTTGTTGGTTGAGGAGATGGAGAAAAATCTGTCGCTGACCGAAGAGTATTCCTCTCTCAAATCACAGATGGATGAACTGCCATATCACCATGATTTTCTCTCGGCAGACCATGAAAGATTGACCTATGATTACCTAAAAAGGAAACAGGAACTCGAGGCACTGAGAGAGGTTCATGAGGATTTGGTCAGAGAAAATTCTCTTTTCACACAACAACTTAAAGAGAAACCTGAAGTATTTGAGCCACCATGTTTAAAATGCCTTGAACGAACCAATGCAGAATAAAATGCTGAATCATCTATGAATGCTAACCCCTCGGTTGAGGAAAGTGGTTCTGTTTCTAATAAAAATGCTAGGTTGAAGGATCTTCTTTAGATAGGAATGTTCAAATCTCTCAAAGGACATCAAACCCTTTGTGATGTTTTGAAGAAATCCATTCTTCACAAAAATCCCAGGAAGGAAGGTATCGGTTTCGAAAGGAAACTGAATGAAAATGGCACTTACTGGGAACCACATCAATATCCTCAAACTGTTTGGGTTCCTGCAAAGAGCAAAACGCTCGATCCAGCATTACTTTCAGGATACAACTCTCCCATACCTGAATATCCTGATGATGACTCTCTGGAAAACTATAAGCTGTTCAAAACTCAACATGGTGAGGCTCTTGCTCGCTATGTTGGACCAAGCAGAAATGCCCACACAAAGAAAGCTATTTGGGTACCTAAGAAGACTATCGAAGCATTACCTATTACCACTTTACTAACCATGCAGGCTCAAAATGCTCGATATTTCCTTGAGAAAGTTCGACAGAATGAATACATGCATACATCATTCAATCACTATGCTCATTCATCTGGAAGGAATTTCAATGCTTATTCTTTCGATTATGCTCGCACCTCTTCGAGCAAAAATTATGCTTACCGAAAGAAATCATATCCTGCACGCTCCACTGTTTCAAAGCCACGTGCAAAGATGTGGGTGGTTAAGAAAGCCTAATTCTTCTGCAGGACTATGTCTCCGGGTGTACAGAATGGATAATGGATAGTGGATGCACTAGTAACATGACCGGAGACAAGTCGTTTTTGTCGACCCCAACTTAATTGCTTCTCCTATGAAGTATATCACTTTTGGCGACAACAACAAAGGGAAGGTAATTGGGCTAGGTAAAATTGTTATATCCAAGGACAAATCCATTGCTGGTGTTTTACTTGTTCAGTCCCTCAGATTCAATCTTATGTCAGTTGGCAAGCTATGTGATTTAGGCATGCTCGTTCTATTTTCTATATCCAAATGCATTGTCTTCATGGCCTCTGACAATTCCTTCGTCTTTGAGGCAATTAGAAAGGGTGATCTTTATATTGTGGATTTCTCTAGGGGTCCCTCAGTCCAAACTTGTTTGCTTGCAAAAGCAACCGAAGGTTGGCTGTGGCACCGAAGACTTGGTCATGCAGGTATGAGAAATTTCCAGACCCTGGTGAAGAACAATCATCTCCGAGGCATTCCTAATGTAAAATTCAACAAGAATCGTCTCTGTGCTGTGTGTGAGGCTGGTAAATTAGCCAAGAAGCATCACTCATCCAAGACAGTTATGACCACAATGAGACCACTGGAAATTCTTCATATGGATTTATTCGGTCCTCAAGATTATGCAAGCTTCGGTGGCAGTCATTATGGTCTGGTTATTGTTGATGATTTCTCTCGATACACTTCGGTATTCTTTCTCGAAGACAAGACCTGCACCCAAGACATCTTCAAAAGTTTCGCAAATAAGGCCCAGAATGAATATGATGTGACAATTAAGCATGTTAGAAGCGACAATGGAACTGAGTTCAAAAATACTCATATTGCTGAATTTCTCGATGAACATGGTATTACTCATGAGTTCTCTGCCGCATACACTCCCCAACAGAATGGAGTTGTTGAACGAAAGAACAGAACTATCATTGCAATGGCGAGAACAATGCTCAGTGAGTATAAAACTCCCATTCATTTCTGGGCTGATGCTATTAACACTGCTTGTCATGTTATCAATCGTGTTTATCTTCACAAGTTCCATAAGAAAACTTCATATGAGCTTATCACTGGCAAGAAACCGAATGTTTCTTATCTACGTGTTTTTGGTGCACCTTGTTACATTCTTGATATGATCATTATTCCAAGTTTGCACCTAAGGCACATGAAGGTGTTCTTCTTGGTTATGGCTCACACTCGCATACATATCGTGTCTATAACTCTCACCACATGAAAGTTATGGAAACGGTAAATGTGCGGTTTGATGAATCTAACGGCTCCCAAAAGGAGCACCTACCAAATGTGATATATGAACCACTGATATCGGATGCTATTTGGCAGATGGCTATTGGGAGTGTCAAGCCTGTTGAAGGAAATGCACCAGAATCCTCCGATGATGATGCTCCTATGACTCGAAGCAGAACTTGTCAAGCTACTGCCGAAGCAAATACTCATCCGAATGGAAATGGCAATCAAAATCAAAATGGCAATCTCGAAGGGTATGATGATGCAAATGCTAATGCTGATGAAAATGACAATGATCATCATGAAGAAAATCCTCATCCTCGAGTAGCTAATCGAGTTGACCCTTCATTAATTCTCAATGAAATTGAGAATCCAGGTTATCGACCCACAACTCGTTCATGCACTCGTTTGGCTAACTACTGTGGCAGCTTCTCCTTTGTCTCATTGGCAGAACCTACCAAGTATGAAGAAGCCATGAATGATCCATATTGGATGAATGCCATGCAAGAGGACTTCATGCAATTCGAATTAAATGATGTGTGGGAATTGGTTGAAAAACCGAATCCCAAGAAGCACAATATCATCGGCACAAAATGGATTTTCCGCAATAAGCAAGATGAAAATGGCATTGTTGTGAGAAACAAAGCACGACTCGTTGCTCAAGGGTACACACAGGTAGAAGGTATTGATTTTGGTGAAACATATGCTCCTGTTGCACTCCTTGAGGCAATTCGCATTCTTCTCGCTTATGCAAATTACAATAATATCTTGCTTTATCAAATGGATGTGAAAAGTGCTTCCTCAATGGAGAAATTGATGAGGAAGTTTATGTTAGACAGTCACCTGGCTTTGAACACCCTGAGTTTCTTAACAAAGTTTTCAGGTTGAAAAAGGCTCTTTATGGGCTGAAGCAAGCCCCTCGACCTTGGTATGACACCTTGAAGAAGTTTTTGCTCGACAAAGGGTTCAAGCCAGGATCCACTGATCCCACACTTTTCACTCGTGCTGTTGATAACGATCTATTCGTATGTCAAATCTAGGTGGATGATATTATCTTCTCTTTTCTAACAATGCTTGCAGCTTAGAGTTCGGGAAAATGATGTCCAATAAATATCAAAAGTCCATGATAGGTGAACTCAAGTTCTTTCTCAGACTGCAAATTCGTCAACAATCAAATGGCATTTTCATCTCTCAGGAGAAATATCTGAAAGAGTGCCTGAAGAAGTTCAACATGCATGATTCCAAAATGAAGGGCTATAAAACACCTATGCCCACGAGTGGTAAGCTGGATGCAGATGTGTGTGGTAAGGATTACGACCAGAAGGCCTATCGTTCTATGATTGGTTCTCTTCTTTATCTTTGTGCATCCAGACCTGACATTATGTTGAGTGTTTGCATGTGTGCCCGCTATCAAGCTGCACCGAAAGAATCGCATCACCAAGCGGTCAAGCGAATTCTGAGATATTTGGCTCACACCCCCACCTTAGGTTTATGGTATCCTAAGGGAGCACAGTTTGATCTTGTTGGATATTCAGACTCAGATTGGGCTGGTGACTTGGTTGATAGGAAATCTACTTCGGGGACGTGTCATTTTCTTAGTAGATCATTGGTCTGTTGGTCATCAAGGAAGCAGAATTGTGTATCTCTCTCCACGGCTGAGGCCGAATATATTGCTGCTGGCGCTTGTTGCACTCAGTTATTGTGGATGAAGTAGACACTGAAGGATTATGGCATCAAGGTCAAGCATATCCCTCTATATTGTGACAATGAAAGTGCCATCAAAATTGCACATAATCCTGTGCAGCATTCTCGCATGAAGCATATTGCCATCAGACACCATTTCATTCGCGATCATGTTGCTCGAGAGGTTATTGTCATCAATCACGTCAAGACCGAAGATAATCTCGCTGATATATTCACCAAGCCTCTCGATGAGAAAAGATTATGTGCATTACGGTGTGAGCTAAATGTCCTAGACTTCGCAAACATGCAGTAAGCTGCACTCGGCACTCGTGCTAAAATTTCCACATCTTTGAAGGAATGGGTGCATAACACTCGAAGAGTTTGAAAATTTTGACAAAGTGAAATTTTCTTTCTAAGAGTGAATACATTAACGAAGAACTAGACTAACCGGTTGCCACGATAATTGTGCGATGCTCGGGGTCATACAGTTCTTTTACGGTGGGTCATGCCACCACAATTTTCTTTCATTGGTTCTCTCTCTGATCGACATATGTTGTTTTTGTCTGAATGCATTTCTCTCATAGCTATTTGCTCGAGTGTTTGTGTTTATCTGCCTGAGTGAATTGCCTAGGACCCTGTTTTCCCTCTGTTCTATCTCTTCCAGTCTGTGCTGTTCCGTTACAAATGCTTAAATTTCATCTGGAACAAAACTTTATCTTTTGTCCTTGACCACAATTAAGATTCGGTCCGAACATTGACTGTTTTGGCAAAAGCGGTCCAAAACTTGGGGTTTCCCGCCCAAGTCAGGACCAAGATCTTTTATGACGGTTGCCACGTGCGATACATCATCTGCCATTCCATCTTGTCTGCTGAATCGCAAGCATCCCTATAAAGAGGCCGTCCGATCAAGATCCACTGCGTGCGGTTATTTCCTTTAGCATATAAAATCCGCACCGCTCCCCTTCTTCCAGTTCACTTCTCTTTCTCCTCGCCTCCTCTTCGTCAAAACCCTCGCCGCAACGCTCCTCCTTGAGCTCGACGCCGATGACCTCTTCGCCGCTTCACTGCCAGAAAGTGGTCACCGGAGTCCTTCCACGCCGCCGCGGGACACCTTCTTCCCTGCGTCGCCATAGCTGCTACACTCCACCAAGCTAGGGTACATGTGCTTCGAACTCGGGCTCCTTCCGTCATGTTTCAAGTTTGTCCACGGTTATTTTCTTATGATTTTACCGCATATCTTAGATCTAGGTTTTTACCTTTACTAGTGTGGATGTGGTTTGTAGTTGTTCCTCGCATCTAAATCCTTTAGATCTAGGGTTTGTGTTATGTTTCGCTCGAATGGAATGCCTAGCACGCTGTCTAGTATTTTCTTCGAAGCTACTAGCTCGTTCTATACATTTCTTTCATTTGAAACATATCTCAAAGTTTGACTATATTTCTTCCCCAAAATGTTTTTGTTCGGAAAAATATTCGTCAGCATTTGTAACCCTGTCCCCATTTTGCCTTGTATCTATTCTAATTCATAGGTGTATGCATTCTGTTGAGGATTCTGCTCGACCAATGAGCATGTCCGATCAAGATGAAGTGATCATGGGTACAGCGGATGAATCTAAGGCTCCAAATGCAAAGGGCCCAACGGTAGGCCCATCAACCAGCAAAAGAAAAAGACATGAGAAAAATCCTGATGAGCAAGAAGAAAATGCTCCGAAGAAAAAGAAAGGTGGCAGGCAACCTTACAAAAATTCAGCTCGAAACTGTAATAGGGGAAGATTACAAAACTGTAACAGGTGAAGATTCATCACAAAGAAGAAAGTGTCTGCAAAAGATTCGACGCCACTGGGTGCGGAAGTGGTTTAACTACAAAATGATTCATCCTCGGTTTGCCAAGAACTTTGCTTTCCATCCTCCGTGGGGTGACTATCATGAGATTGGTCTTGTCCGTGCAAGTGAACCCCTGGAAATACCACCACCTCCAGCAGATGCTCATGAGTTGTCTCTCAAGACTCCCGAAACTTATCCTGATGAATTGGCCAAGCGCCCGAAGAATGCCAAAAAGAAAGCCAAGAAGGCTAGCTAAAAAAGGAAAGAGAAAGAGATGAAGAAAATCGTCGTGTCATTAAATCAGACGTCGAGAAGAAAAAGGCTGGTGGAAAAGCAGAACGTTGTTCCAAGACAAACATGATCCTAGATCTGCTGCTCTGAAGAAAAAGAGCGCGCCGAAAAGAAGGCCAGTCAAACCAATTGCTCGAAATGATGAAAGTGATTCCTCCGATCAAGATGATCCTCCTCTCACAACGGAAGAAGTTGAAGCAACTCTTTCCAAGCAAGTGAATGTCACTACCTCCACCATATTGGCTGATCTTCGAGCAAGTGTTGTCCCAATAGCACCTCCGAAGAATAACCCATTAAAAAGAAAGACTCCTGTAACACCCTGGATTTTGCCCATTTTCTTTTTCTTTCGATTTTGGTTTGGATTTGCTTTTCTGTGGCTTAGTGGTCTTGAAACCTGGAGAGATCACCCTCGATTCCTCTCCCAAGTGGCTTGTCAATCTCAAAACCATCCCAAGACCATATCATTTCCATCTTGGACCAATCCCAATGTTCTTTTTCTCGAGAATATTCCTTTTTCTTATTAAAGGAATAACCCTGTCTGCCCTGGGTTGTGAAGCAACCTACACTTCCATCATTCCAAAGATTCCCAAATAATTCCCAAAAATTTCTTGGGTCAAATATTCCTCAGCTATGTCAAAATCCTTCCTTGCCATGATAAAAAATATTCCACCAATATTCATTTTCTGATTCTGCCCTAGCTGGCAGTTTGTGAAGCAAGTACCCAATATCTTTGCTTGATTGCTCTCAAATTTTTTGTGCACTCTTTCCCATCTATATCATTGCCACATGCCAAATCTCAACTTCATTTGCCTAGTGAATATTCCTGAGCAATTTTCTAAAGTTTCTGTTCAAACAGAGGCCTTGTGAAGGAAGTGCAAGCTAGGCATATCCAAATGAGTTGAAATTTTGCAAGCATCCTAATTTGATCAAATCATAGCTCTCCACTAAATTTTAGTATCATTCAATCAACTATGTGATCACAACATCAAATCTTTGTTTCTGGTGATTATTATGGGTTGTGAAGAAACTATAATTTTTATTGCTCCATAATTCATGAATAATTTCCAGAACATGCTTCTACCCATATTTCACTTCTCCACCAAATTTGGGCCCATTTCATTCATCCAATAATTCAGTAATTTTTTTCTAAAATTCTATCTAGATGGGACCACTATGAAGGAAGTACTATTTTGGCATGTCCAAATGGTATGAAATTTTTACAGTGTGTTTGTGTATCCAAATAACTACTATCCACCAAATTTCAGCTCAATCCAAGCATCTATTAGAGTGCCATTTCATGATTCATTTTATGGACCAGTTTGGGCAGTTGTGAAGCAACTATGCTAAATCCTGGTCCAAATCCTTCCAAAATTCACAGGATTATAGTCCTTCCTACCCTAACACTCCCAGAAAATTCATTTGGCTCCATCACCAACTCATCTCTCTTCTGGATCCCTCCCAAGTTGCTGTTCAGAACTGTTGATGATGCTACCATTCGATTCAGAGGGCATCCAGCTAAACCAATGGCACAGGGGGGCCTCAGGGAGCAAGGACTACCGCGTAGACATGACCGGACGGGCCAGAGAGTACCATGTGCGGCAATGCACATGGTGACCACGCGTCTGCCCGAGCCAAAGTCGTGCTCTGCACGCCGACCGCGTCGGACATGACCACTCCGGCCACCCTACGCTGCCTCTTCTTGTCCCGTCATGCCGACTTCGTTCCCACCGTCCACGTACCCCCCCTCCAGAACCCTCTCCCAACTCCAGCGAAGCTCGCTGCAGCTCGCTGCCAAGTTCACCCACGGGCCGAACAGGGCGCCGTGGTCACCGTCTCGTCCGCACGCTCTTAATGGCTCCGCATGCGTCTCGTCACCTCTGCACACTCACGTCTACCTCAGCTACGCCACGACGGCCAGCGTAGCTGCTAGCCCACCGTCCTCGATGTGCCAGTGCAACCGTGGCGGGATCTGGCTTGGCCATTCCTCGTTCCCCTATATAAGGCCCTCCTGGCCTCGTCTCTCCTCACCCACTCCACTCCTCTCCCTCTCAATCGCCTCCCCTGCACCTGGAAGCAGAGCTAGGCAGCTCTCCTGCCCCATCTCCGGCAAGGAGGTCCACCGCTCTACCTCTGCTCCTCCCTCTCGCCTCCGTCCACCCCAAGCCCAATTGAGACCACCGTCGAGCTCGTGGAGTTCCACTGCCCCTCCCCAGCCTCGCCTCTGCCCAAAAGCTCATCGGAATCGCCGGACCGATCGGCCACCGTAGCTCGCCGCCGCCTGAGTCGGAGTGGGCGACACCGTCCGGCCACCGTTCGAGGAGCCACGGGTACGGGAGTGCTCGTCTTCGTCTGCCCGATCCATCCCCGCTATATCCCAGCCTCGATGCCGTCTCTACGCCGGTGAACATCGTCGGTGAGCGCCGCCATCCCTCTGTTCTCTCTCCCTCCCTTCAATTATGACAAGCCGGCCCCGCATGTCGGCGACCCAGTTGCGCCCAAAGGGGTACGCAAGTGGAGACGCCCGGCTGGTTTACGTCTTCGACGTGGCCTCCCCGGGGTTTTTCCGATTTTTCTGTTTAATTCAAATAAATCCAGAAATTTGACTGCACTTTGACCATGAATATCTTTTAAACCATAACTCCAAATGAGTTCATTCTTTTTGCATTATTTTTCTTATGAGCTCCTTTATTTTTTTGTAAAATTTTGGTATTTTCCTCTGCTGTCTAGAATTTCAGGGCAGTGGAAAATGCTTTATGTGATGATTAAAAAAATTGCTTTGAAAAATGCTTTTCAGATTGTTTTGAGGACCAGTAGTACTCTTTCCACATCCTTGGTACAAGGCAACCCACGACAGCCACTTGCATGATGGATTTGCAGTAGCCATGGTTCATATGTGATTAGTTATTTAATGTGTGCATGTTAATATTTATATGCTCATGAGTCATGCTAGTTATCAAGTACTTGTTGGTGCATTATGTTTATGGTCAATATTTGCAGTAGTTCATACTAGGTTGATGACATGTCTGCATGTTTCTTTATTGGTTGTTATCGACATACTGATGTTGTTCATGCTCACCATGCTCGTCTGCATTCATCTGTTTAAATGCTTTCATGTTGTTGATGTTATGATCCAGATTGTATGCTTCCCATCCCTGCTTTGGTTATATCATGTTCATATGCAATATGATTTCATCATGTTATCATGACTCAGTACCTCATCATTTAAGTTAAACTGGATGTAATCAAACTTGAACACCTGCTGGCTGAGTCATAGTGCGGACCGAATCGAGCTCACCAGTGCAACCACACTTGCTGGGATGTGGCAGCCCTAATTCGGTCTATTGTCATGCCTCTCGCTGGTACCTCCAACCAGGGAAGGTTATGAGTGCGTGCTACCCTGGCCCGGTAGGCGGCTATAACCTTGTGAACCTAGTTTTGGTATTGAGCTCAGGTCCCCGTTTGGGATAGCTTTGTTTAGCCACGACGGTGGCAGGTGTCGGAAGGACACAGGGGTCAGCCATGACATAGCCCAAAGGGGAGTTTGTCGGAGTGGCCGGGAGAGTGCCATGCAATAGATTGGGTTTTGTCAGAACGTCGTTGGTCCACCCGAATGGGAGCATGAGGCCATGAGTTCCGTGGTGTGGGTATAGTGTACTAACCTCTGCAGAGTGTATAATCTATTGATAGCCGCATCCTCGTTCATGGGCACAGTTCGTAGTAGGACACACTATGGGTCAACAGTATAATAATCTTGCTTATAACAACCTGGTTTGATGAGAAAGAAGTTGGTTGTTCTTTATGTGATCGCGAGAGGATCACCATGGTATCGAGGATACCGATGTTGGTTGATCGTGATCACGAGAGGATCACCATGAATAGTGTTATATGGTGATCTTGGGTTAAGACCAAGCTCCTTGTGATCATGTTATCACTACGGTATTGTAATACCAAGTTTGGTTGGTCCCGTGGTTATCATGTGGCACACTCGATGGTAAGTTCTTCCATGTGGTGGTTACGAGGTAACCCCAGAACGGAGTAAGTTGCGTCATGATAGTTTTAACCTGTTGCATGTAGTATCATCATGCTCATATACCCTACCATGCTTATATTGTTCTAGCATCATCATGTTTACACCTGCTTAACCTGCAAATGCCATGCTGTTGCTTGTCTTGACTGCTTTGGTTGCTGAGAGCTTGCGAGTACATTCAAAGTACTCACCTGGCGTGTCATGCCAGTTTGCAGGTCATGCCATGATTGCTTGCTTGTCAAGGATTCCGAGTTTGCGAGCTAGGATACGCGTTCCAGCAAGAGTCCCTGCGGAGTGAAGTTCACCACCGCTGTCGTTGTTCCGCTGCCAAGGATACTCCGTTTCTTCGCGTTGTTTCGCTGTTAGCATAGAGCTACCCTGGACAGGCGTAGTGTTGCCGTGCCAATGTATTCCATGTACCCTTGTAACCTTATCCATAGTAATAAAGAGTTGATTTGTTCTATGCCAACAGTGCCGTATTCCAGAAGACTTGTCTCTGGGCTGGAATATGGGTGTTCCGGTTTCCTCTGAGCCGGGGTGCCACAAGCGTTGGTATTAGAGCAGGTCTGGCTGTAGGACGCCCTAGACCGCGTGAACGTTAGTAACTGGTAGTATAGAGTCTACTCGGTTTGCTGCACTTGTTTGTTGCATTTGTTTGTGCATAGCATGCATATAGAATATTTATTTTGTCACTAACGGTGGATCTGGTGAGTGTAGGTGGCATCGGTTTCGACCCACTACCTGCACCCTCCTGTTGCAATCTTGTTTGTTGGTGTGGTGTCATCTCTGTCCTAGCGGAGTGATGCCAAGGTGCTTGGTGTGTCGATCCCTTGCAGGATTGATGCATAGGTACCACACCAATATATCCTATTCAGCCACCCCTATTGTTTCGGTGATAGACATGTTTCTATCCTGAATCTTGCCATCCCTCTAGCCGCTTCGGCAAGCCTTACTGATCTTTGTTATCAGAAAAGGGCAATGCCCGCAAGCCTTTCTTTTCATCGTTATCCCATCCTGCCATCCACTCTCTGGACGAGTACGGTTTCTTCCGTACGCTTAATGATGATGTGGTCGTGACCTTCGTGTACCGATCCACGATCACCAAGTCCGTCCCCACCTCCGTATCCGTCCAGCTGCAACGGTGTAACCCGTGTTTGGTGTAGTCTTGTTTACACCAACTTTTTTCCACACATTGATTCACTTTCGTGCACATCGCCACAGCATGTTAGACCATAAGACCGAAGTTCTTGCGAGATAGGTGTTTTTAAGTAGGAATGCATACATTGCTGTGCATAGCTGTAAAATATGATATTGCTTGTGTGTGATCTTGTTGCTTTGTGTGCTTTTATTTTAGTCGTTTCTTTTGCTTCTTTCTTTGGGCCCTTGGTGTTACCTTATTTTTCCCTTATGGAAGTTGCTCACCGATACTGGATTCAAAGAATCAGTGAAGGGGCAAGCATTTGGAAGCTCAACTCAACAATATGGGATTTGGCGCCGACTGTCTGGCATGGGGAATATCTGGTCTGATTATAATGATATCTTGGAATGATCATTGGCATCAGGAATATATATCAATGTGCGATCTTCACAGCAGTAATAATCAAATCAGCAAGAAGGCAAAGATGTGTGCATGATCAGCAGTACACTTCGGGTCAAAGGTATGGTTCACATATAAGGTTGGAGTCCGCTCTGAGTGCAATTTGAACCAGCTATATCCCGAAAGCAAGCCGGCATATGCTAGGAACTCAGTGCCCAACAAGAAGAATAGTCAAACAACTGTCTGCATACAAGAGTAACCGACGGCACAAACATTGAGGGATATATATATGTATATGCACTCAGTCTGCATATGGTAGAAAGAAAGCTTCAGATGTAAGCAACCTTCGCTAGTAAGGTATCACATCCTCATTAGGAAAATCTACTCCACCGATAGTTGGCAGCATATTACCACGCATCCCCAGAGTCAAACTCGCAACTGTTGGTCAGAAGGCAAAAATCAGTCAAGACACAAGCTTGCCTCAGGAATCAAGTGGCCAGCCACACATGTTTCCATAGATGTGGTGAACATACTGCCAAGGTCATACGAGTTACCCATACAATGATGTCAGCTCGGTGAGGATTTGACCATTGCATGAGCTATATAAGAAAAGAAGGACGCTAGTTATACACTTCAGTGTGATGACCAATAACCCATGGAGCAAGCCGACCATCTGATATACACTTTAAAGTATTGCTCCATGTTATGCCTGCATGTTCAAATTATTATGCTCATACCCGTATGCATAGTAGTGAGCTGTATGGGACGCAGATGAACCCTTGCCCGTCTTTCTTTGGTGACAGCACCATGCCTGTGTTCTGAGCTGTTTCCAGCCGTCCGGGGTGGATGTCGATTTTATATTTCTCTTGTCAGCAACTGCCCCGTGTTCTGAGCTGCTTTTCGGCCGTCTCGAGTAGCTGTTGAATTTCATTCCGTAGCAGTGACCCTACGCTCTGAGCTGTTTCTCGGCCGTCTTAGGGAACTGCTACTTTCTTCTTATCGACACCGTCTCATGCTCTGAGCTGCTTTTCAGCCGTCTTGAGTCGGGGTTGAGTTACTCCAGTAATGTCCCAGATCTGAGATGTAAAGACCGTTCTGGTGGGTACTGGTTTATTTGCCGGTTTCATCCAAGGGTTCAGGCGGTCGTTACCCTACAGCTACAACTTGTAAAGTAATATGCCTGCCGGAATAGTGTACCTGGCAGTACCCATGGTCATCCGGAGAATCAAGAACACATCAGGCCAAGCTCTGTCAGCTAAGGATACAGGCAAGGAAAACCACAATGAAGGAGTAAGATTGGCCGTACAAGTAAGATAATGGTTGCATGATCAACATGGTACAGATATTCAGAACAACATGGTTCGATGCCAATCACCATGGGTACACACCCACAGGGTCTATTCCATTTGCAAGGACCTCATATCGTGTCAACCCGCTCAGCCGGCTATAAATTCTTAGAATCATCAGAAGGGGGTATTCAAGCTTGTCAGGTAAGACTGAAGTGTCAGCTCAGCAGAACGATTGCAGCAACCATGTTAAAGCATTACACAGCCTACCATCCACATAGAGATACCGACAGACTGAGTAATCAGAAGGATGAATAACAGTCTCGAAGCATGTGTCCTCACATGTGGGAATCGGTTAGAGAATGACCTGCCACGAACAAACTTCTGTTGCCAGGACCACTCTCAGTTAAGTCTGTGGACAATATCATAATAAGGTCGTACCCTTTATGCTGGTCACGGCAGGTGACAGTCGAGTCTTTTGTACAAATGTGATACTCAAGACAGTGGAGATACCCAAGATGTTCCAGCCATTATTGCAAGGAGTCAGTTTCCGCCAGGAGAACGGTATGATTTGTAGCACCGTTTGAACCTGGTGTACACATATCCCTTTTGAAGCAGCCCAATGTAAGGGGTAAAAGATTTCATGTCCACTCAGAGAATTTGTTCACAACTCAGTGAACGGTCATCCGTGTTAAACTTCATCCAAACACGTCCATGAGGAAACAACTCTAGAACTTGCGAGAAGGGCAGGCATTTCAGGATAATTCATCGCACCCCAGATAGGGCAACAGACGTAAAAGGAGTAGAGTCAGAGTAACATATGAGGTAAGATTTGCCAGAAAAATGATCCAGTGAAACAAACCACCCTGAAGTTAGGTAGTCAGACAGATGAAATTTAATGGAAGCATTATACAAAGGCAAAAAGGAAGCCCGAGTTGGAAATGGTTTCCTTAAGTAAGAATATTCATGCTTGACCCCTGAGCAACCAAATCTCGAGGACGAGATTTCTTTAAGGGGGGTAGGTTTCTAACACCCTGGATTTTGCCCATTTTCTGTTTCTTTCGATTTTGGTTTGGATTTGCTTTTCCGTGGCTTAGTGGTCTTGAAACCTGGAGAGATCACCCTCGAATCCTCTCCCAAGTGGCTTGTCAATCTCAAAACCATCCCAAGACCATATCATTTCCATCTTGGACCAATCCCAATGTTCTTTTTCTCGGGAATATTCCATTTTCTTATTAAAGGAATAACCCTGTCTGCCCTGGGTTATGAAGCAACCTACACTTCCATCATTCCAAAGATTCCCAAATAATTCCCATAAATTGTTTGGGTCAAATATTCTTCAGATATGTCAAAATCCTTCCTTGCCATGGTCAAAAATATTCCACCAATATTCATTTTATGATTCTGCCCTAGTTGGCAGTTTGTGAAGCAAGTACCCATTATCTTTGCTTGCTTGCTCTCAAACTTTTTGTGCACTCTTTCCCATCTATATCATTGCCACATGCCAAATTTCAACTTCATTTGCCTAGTGAATATTCCTAAGCAATTTTCTAAAGTTTCTGTTCAAACAGAGGCCTTTTGAAAGAAGTGCAAGCTAGGCATATCCAGATGAGTTGAAATTTTGCAAGCATCCTAATATGATCAAATCATAGCTCTCCACTAAATTTTAGTATCATTCAATCATCTATGTGATCACAGCATCAAATCTTTGTTTCTGGTAATTATTATGGGTTGTGAAGCAACTATAATTTTTATTGCTCCATAATTCATGAATAATTTCCAGAACATGCGTCTACCCATATTTCACTTCTCCACCAAATTTGGGCTCATTTCATTCATCCAATAATTCACTAAAAAATTTCTAAGATTCTGTCCAGATAGGACCACTGTGAAGGAAGTACTATTTTGGCATGTCCAAATGGTATGAAATTTTTACAGTGTGTTTGTGTATCCAAATAACTCCTATCCACCAAATTTCAGCTAAATCCAAGCATCTATTAGAGTGCCATTTCATGATTCATTTTCTGGACCAGTTTGGGCAGTTGTGAAGCAACTATGCTAAATCCTGGTCCAAATCCTTCTAAAATTCACAGGATTGTAGTCCTTCCTACCCTAACACTCCTAGACCATTTGGCTCCATCGCCAACTCATCTCTCTTCTGGATCCCTCACAAGTTGCTGTTCAGAAACTGCTGATGATGCTACCATTCGATTCAGAGGGCATTCAGCCAAACCAATGGCACAGGAGGGCCTCAGGGAGCAAGGACAACCGCGTAGACATGACCGGACGGGCCAGAGAGTACCATGTGCGGCAATGCATGTGGTGACCACGCGTCTGCCTGAGCCAAAGTCATGCTCTGCACGCTGACCGCGTCGGACACGATCACTCCGGCCACCCTGCGCTGCCTCTTCTTGTCCCGTCATGCCGACTTCGTTCCCACCATCCACGTAACCCCCTCCAGAACCCTCTCCCAACTCCGGCGAAGCTCGCCGCCACTCGCTGCCAAGTTCACGCATGGGCCGAACAAGGCACCGCGGTCGCCGTCTCGTCCACACGCTCTTAATGGCTCCGTATGCGTCCCGTCACCTCTGCGTGCTCACGTCTACCTCAGCCACGCCACGATGGCCAGTGCAGCTGCCAGCTCGCCGTCCTCGATGTGCCAGCGCAACCGTGGCGGGATCTGGCTCGGCCATCCTCTGTTCCCCTATATAAGGCCCTCCCGGCCTCGTCTCTCCTCACCCACTCCACTCCTCTCCTTCTCAATCGCCTCCCCTGCGCCCGGAAGAAGAGCTAGGCAGCTCTCCTTCCCCATCTCCGGCAAGGAGCTCCGCCGCTCTGCCTCTGCTCCTCCCTCTCGCCTCCATCCACCCCAAGCCCAATTGAGACCATAATCGAGCTCGTGGAATTCCACTGCCCCTCCCCAGCCTCTCCTCTGCCCCAAAGCTCATCAGAATCGCCGGACCGATCGGCCACCGTAGCTCGCCGCCGCCTGAGTCAGAGTGGGCGACGCCGTCCGGCCACCGTTCGAGGAGCCACGGGTATGGGAGTGCTCATCTTCGTCTGCCCGATCCATCCCCGCAATCTCCCAGCCTTGCTGCCGTCTCTACGCCGGTGAACATTGCCGGTGAGCGCCACCATCCCTCTGTTCTCTCTCCCTCCCTTCAATTATGACAAGCGGGCCCCGCATGTCGGCGACCCAGTTGCGCCCGAAGGGGTACGCAAGTGGAGACGCTCGACTGGTTTATGTCTTCGACGTGGCCTCCCCGGGGTTTTCTGATTTTTCTGTTTAATTCAAATAAATCCAGAAATTTGACTGCACTTTGACCATGAATATCTTTTAAACCATAAGTCCAAATGAGTTCATTCTTTTTGCATTATTTTTCTTATGAGCTCCTTTATTTTCTGTAAAATTTTGGTATTTTCCTTTGCTGTCTAGAAATTTTGGGCAGTGGAAAATGCTTTATGTGATGATTAAAGAAATTGCTTTGAAAAATGCTTTTCAGATTGTTTTGACGACCAGAAGTATTCTTTCCACATCCTTGGTACAAGGCAAGGCACGACAGCCACCTGCATGATGGATTTGCAGTGGCCATGGTACATACATGATTAGTTATTTAATGTGTGCATGTTAATATTTATATACTCATGAGTCATGCTAGTTATCAAGTACTTATTGGTGCATTATGTTTATGGTCAATATTTGCAGTAGTTCATACTAGGTTGATGACATGTCTGCATGTTTCTTTATTGGTTGTTATCGATATACTGATGTTGTTCATGCTCACCTTGCTCGTCTGCATTCAGCTGTTTAAATGCTTGCATGTTGTTGATGTTATGATCCAGATAGTATGCTTCCCATCCCTGCTTTGGTTATATCATGTTCGTATGCAATATGATTTCATCATGTTATCATGACTCAGTACCTCATCACTTAAGTTAAACTGGATGTAATCAAACTTGAACACCTGTTGGCTGAGTCATAGTGCGGACCGAATCAACCTCACCAGTGCAACCACACTTGCTGGGATGGGGCAGCCCTAATTCGGTCTATTGCCTTGCCCCTCGCTGGTACCTCCAACCAGGGAAGGTTATGAGTGCGTGCTACCCTAGCCCGGTAGGAGGCTATAACCTCGTGAACCCAGTTTTGGTATTGAGCTCCGGTCCCCGTTTGGGACAGTTTTGCTTGGCCACGACGGTGGCAGGTGTCGGAAGGACACAGGGGTCACCCATGACATAGCCCAAAGGGTTGTTTGTCGGAGTGGCCGGGAGAGTGCCATGCAATAGATTGGGTTTTGTCGGAACGTCGTTGGTCCACCTGAATGGGAGCACGAGGCCATGAGTTCCATGGTGTGGGTAAAGTGTACTAACCTCTGCAGAGTGTATAATCTATCGATAGCCGTGTCCTCGGTCATGGGCACAGTTCATAGTAGGACACACTATGGGTCAACAGTATAATGATCCTGCTTATAACAACCTGGTTCGATGAGAAAGAAGTTGGTTGATCTTCATGTGATCGCGAGAGGATCACCGTGGTATCGAGGATACCGATGTTGGTTGATCATGATCACGAGAGGATCACCGTGGATAGTGTTATATGGTGATCTCGGGTTAAGACAAAGCTCCTTGTGATCGTGTTATCACTACGGTATTGTAATACCAAGTTTGGTTGGTCCCGAGGTTATCATGTGGCACACTCGATGGTAAGTTCTTCCATGTGGTGGTTATGAGGTAACCCCAGAACGGAGTAAGTTGCGTCATGATAGTTTTAACCTGTTGCATGTAGTATCATCATGCTCATATACCCTACCATGCTTATATTGTTCTAGCATCATCATGTTTACACCTGCTTAACCTGCAAATGCCATGCTGTTGCTTGTCTTGACTGCTTTGGTTGCTGAGAGCTTGCGAGTACATTCAAAGTACTCACCTGGCGTGTCATGCCAGTTTGCAGGTCATGCCATGATTGCTTGCTTGTCAAGGATTCCGAGTTTGCGAGCTAGGATACGCGTTCCAGCCAGAGTCCCTGCAGAGTGGAGTTCACCACCGCCGTCGTTGTTCCGCTGCCGAGGATACTCCGTTTCCTCGGGTTGTTTCGTTGTTAGCATAGAGCTACCCTGGGCAGGCATAGTGTTGCCGTGCCGATGTATTCCATGTACCCTTGTAACCTTATCCATAGTAATAAAGAGCTGATTTGTTCTATGCCAACAGTGCCATATTCCAGAAGACTTGTCTTTGGGCTGGAATACGGGGCGCTCCGGATTCCTCTGAGCCGGGGTGCCACAACTCCTCCTGCCACTGTTACAATGGTTGATAAAGTAAATACAGGTCCTCATCCTGATGCAATAGATCTACAAGATTTGGTAGTTGATGCCCAGTAGGCACAGCTAAGCCAGGAGAATAGCTCCCAAAGCAAATGGTGAAGAAAATCACTGCTCCCTCTGCCAAGCAAAGTACTTCGCAAGGCAATACAGTGAAGGAGAAAGCAGCTCAGTTTGCTCTGAAGCTGACACAATCTCTGGCTTCAATGCCTCCGACCGAGAAAAATGTAGCACAAACTGCTCCTGCTGCATAGCCTCACGATGATTCTGATGCACCACATTATTTCAATCAATTGTTCATCATGGAGCAGCTTGACAGATTTGTGGAAAACCTGTTTGATGGAGAAGTGGCATCTTTGCCCATTCCCTCTGAAGTAATTAGTCAAGCTTCTGATCTGGTCCACGACATGAGAAATGATTCTGTTGAGATCAATGACCTCACTGCCCAATTCAAGGAGCTTGACAACTGTATGATAGATACGAAATACAAGTTTGTCATCAAGCAACTTGAAGAATCCTATGTGGATGTCAATAAGGCTTTGACTATCCTTCGACACAGAAGATTGGGATTTCATTCTGATTTGGATCAAATTGTTCGCAAAATTTGCCTCGATCATCAAGCTCAAGGCACTGGCTACAATGATCTCATCAAAGGGCATATTGATCAATCTGCTCGACAGAAGCAAAAGAAGAAGAAGAAAATTGCAATAAGGAATGCTCCTCCTCCTCCTACGAAAGAAAAATCACCAGATGTAGTGCTACAGAAGGGAAACTCCCCGAAGCCTGTTATTCCCTCACAAGCTCATGAATCAGTTATCGATGCTCCTACATCGTCAAGGCCAACAGAACCAGTGCCTGTGGCCTCTCATGTTCATGAAGCAAATCCTTCTCAGCAAAATGTATCAGAAGAAGGTGAAATTCATCAGTCTAAGCACCAAGCCTCTCTAGTTCATGTTGAGAAAAATGAATTTGTCCCTCCCATGGACCCTCAACTGACTGCCGAAGAACATCTTCCTCAACCCTCAGTACCTGATAAAGATTCAGTGCCTGAAAAATTAACTACTCCCTCTCCACTCCAAATTTCACTCGACACCATGATCAGAACTTCAGATGTTGGTCCCTCGACAGTAAAGTCAGCTTTTGCTCGTCACTCAGATTCAGTTATTTATGGCGATGAAGTGATTTCCGTTGAAGATGAGCTCAAATATCCATATCCTCATGAGCAACTGCCATTATTTTCTATCGGTGTTGGCGTCAAAGGGCCACTTTTCAATCGGAACACACATCCTCAGTTCTTTCAAGAGAGACCATACAGCAAGCCTCAAACTTCTGAATCACCGGTTCTAGACTCAAGAAAAGGCTATATATTATTCTCGGATCCTTTATGACAGCTGCAAGATGTTTCCTCATGAGTTCCCGGATATTGCTGTAATGAAGAACATTGGTTGCTTCAATCAATTCTTACAAGATATCGAAGACTTTGGCCTCACGCATGTCTTTGCATTCCAGCATCCATGGAACAGAGAGATAATCCTTCAATTCTATGCCACTCTGTACATCTCTGGTGAAGAATTTGACAGCACAAAGTGGATCATGGAATGGATGACCGAAGGGAAAAGAATAAAGTGCTCTGATGTGGATTTTATCTCTCATTTTCATTTCCCTCGGTTCGAACATGGCAAGACGGAAATTCGAGTTCACAACATTGATGCAATTTCCGATGAAGATTTCCGTTGCACAATGGATCAAGATAAAATTCGTGATTACACTGGTCCTCCCTTGCCCGAGCATTTGACCTTTGATAATCAAACTCTTTATCATATGATCACCTATACCATCTGTCCTCTGGCTGGGATGAACTCTAAAACCGTTATATCTGATGTTCTTCGAAACACCATCCATGTCATCTCCCAAGGATTTATCTTCGATGTCGAAGATATGTTTTTGCGTATTCTGATGGATTTAGCCAACATCTAAAAACTATCAAAGTCTTTGGGCCTTGGACTCAAAAGGTGGTTGACTACGCAATGAAAACCGAATATCTAGCCAAAGTCCGCCACAAAAGCTTCATTCCTCCCGTGCATGATATGCTGCATATCATGGAAGATTTTTCTGCGGGAAAGCACCAGTGTCAAGCCCTCTAGATTATCATAACACATTCAATGGGCCACGGCTACCTCAGCGTGATAGACAACTGACTACTCAACCTCCTTCACATCTTGAAGTGAGCTTGCACACTCAACAGCTACTGCTGAAGCATATGGCTGAGAATCGCCAAGAGAAAGAACACTTTGCTGCCTAACTGAATGCTATCAACAACCGAACAAAAGTTGTGCACATGATCACGGCTGAAAATAAGAAGCGCCTATGGAAATTGCTTCGGAAGTTCTTCTCCAAGAAGCAATTGAGCAACTTCGATCTCAAAGAACTCTATGCGTATATTGACCAAGGGTTTTCTGCTGAAGATTTTCAAGATCGTATTACTCTGCCTCTACCAGCTCGTGAACCAACACCTAATTTACTTCGGTTTCAGCTGCGCAAATTGCTCGACGAATCAAAAGCAACATCGCCCACGGAGAAACCTGCTGAAGGAAATGTGTTGTCCCGCAAGAATCAACAAGCTGATCCCAGTGTGCCTTCATCCTCACAGCCACAAGACAGTCTTGAAGGAACTTTTGCTGCTGATGATGATGAAGATGTACCAGCTACCTCTGAATCAGAAACATCTTCGGACAGTTCTTCGGGTGATGCCTCAGAGTGAATCAAGTTCACCTCATTTTCACTCATGTCATTCGTCACCTTTTTGACACTAGTTGACAAAAAGGGGGAGAATTACATCGAGAGTTTTGATAGATTTGCTCTACTAGATTTGGTCTCTGTGTTTATTTGCTTTATGAGACTTTTGAGCCCTATGCCTTAAAGACTATTTATGCTACTTTATGTGCTCTGATGTAAAACTTATGTGCTGTAATATTAATAACCCCGCCTTCTGCACTATTTCTCTCGAAGCATTTATTTTGCAAGTGGAATTATTGGCAGAAGTTATGCAGGATTGCAGTATATACTCGCTGGATTTTATATCATCAGTGCGAATCATTACCTCGAATGATTGAAAAATCCTCCACACACTTGAATGAATTGCAAGGAATTTCATTTCATATTTTTAACCCTGCATATTTCATCATCGAGTCAAGTAATGCAAGTTCACTCTTGTTTGATTTACATTTCACTTATCTATCATCACTTTGATGATTATCTGTTTTGTCAACAACCGTCAAAAAAGGAGGAGATTGTTGGTGCAATGATAGGCCCCTTATGTTTTGGAGTTTGTTGACATAAACAGTATGGGACTTATGAGTTTGCTAGTGCACACAGAGTTACAGGTCCCTGAGATATCAAGGAGTTTGATGCAAACGACGAAGATAATCTCCCTGCGTTGCAGCAAAGGTTATCATCGAAGATGTAGCTAACAAGAGTGACCCCTAAAAATTGCTGAAGTTCAAGCAATTGGTTCGGTGTCTCTTCAAAGAATATGACTGTGTTCGAGTAATGTTACCGTTGCTCCAAAATCCGATCGTTGTGAACGTGTCGGTTGGCCATTGGCTGGACCCCGTGTCCAAAATGGTCATTTCCCATCTGGGAAGGCTACGGCTATAAATAGCCACCCGCACCGGCTTTGTCCAGTGGCTGCTTCATTTGATTCTGAGAAGAATGTTGAGAAACCCACTCTCTAAGCGATTTGAGTTTAAAATCCACCAAGAGAAAAACCCTAGAGCTGAAGAATTAGATACTGGTTCAGCATCACTAGAATCTAAGTCTAGTAAGCTCCGCCTACTACTCTTGAGAGCTGCAAACTCTCTAGACGGTTAGGTGTCAATTTCTTCAGAGACCAAGAGTGATTGTGGTTCTTGAAGAAGAAGTCTGCAAAGGTTCGGAGATCACCTTCAAGTATCTACCACGAGCAATCGGCATCGGTTGACGAATCGATTGTTGAGGAGAATAGGGTGAAGAGAGTTTATCTTGCGTGTTAAGTCACAGCCCCTCCAACCAGACGTAGTCCTTGTGCAGAAGGATGAACTGGTCGAACAAATACCTTGTCGCCATCGAGCATCTTCGGTTATCTCTGTCACCCATTAAGGGAGTCATGGACTAAGGGGTCCTCGGGGCGACGACCCATTGCACATGGGCCGGACTGGTGGAGCCGTATAATGACAGGATATCTACGAAGCCGTGGTGTGCCCTCCAAGTCAAGAAGGCGGAGGATCTCTTTAATTCCTTATTGTAATCTATCTTCGGTAACCCTAACCCTACCAGTGTCTATATGTACCGAAGGGTTTTAGTCTTTAGGGCTAGAGCTACATTCATCACCTCATAGCCTTAGGGTTTAGCTCATGCTGATCTCGATGTAGATCTACTCTATAAACCTCGTTATACATTCAATACAATCAAGCAGAACGTAGGGTTTCACCTCTTCGAGTGGGCCTGAACCTAGGTAAGCACTGTGTTCGTCATCCCTTGTTATCCATCGATCCTACATCCATAGCTCGGGACCCCCTACCCCAAGGTCTACCGGTTTTGACACTGACATTGGTGCTTTCATTGAGAGTTCCGCTGTGGGGTCGCCCAAAGGATCGATGGCTCGCCTGATCATAGGAGAAGGCATCGGATCCGGGGACTTCTTCGTCCCTGGTCAACTCTTCGCATTCGGTAGCATTGTCCTGCATGCCGAACCGACTGGTCGTCTGGATCAGATCGACAACTTCGCGCCTGAATACCGAATTCGATTCGGCAACCTGGAATATGTGGCGGACTCACGGGGCGATCTGGTCTTCGCCGGATTCACTACCCCTTCCCGGACCCACGCAGGCCTCATCGTGCCCGCCCCGGAGTCACCCGCCAATCCGATCTACAGATCGGCCCGAGCAGCTTCGAGCCAGGAGAGCTCCGCTTCGAGCGGCGGCTAGACTCCACCTTCACCCGAACCCATCATGTCCACGGAAGATTTGCCCTCGACCTTCAAGGCAGGATCAGGAGGTGGAAGCCAGGAATCTATCTCGGCCGAACCAATCCTCCACAATGCTCACGCAGCCATGAACTCCCACGACGAAGTGGCGGCCAATGGCCAGAAATTACTCCCGGCCCAAAGCAACTCAATCTCAAGCCCCGGCGTGGAATCCACACGTAGGGATCAAAATCCGTCCTTGACTTCCAATGACTGTCCGGACCTCTTCAAGGATACAGTCCAGCACCTTGAGCTTTGGTCGGCCTGTAGAAATCAAGGACTGGCTAGGGCATTGACTACCCCCGTTGCAACGGAATTTGGCCTAGAGCCCTCAAGTTTGGCGACCCTCGCTATGATAAACGAGGCATTGGACCTTTCAGAAAATGACTATCCAGGAGGATCTCTCCCCCGCTCACGACCGTCAACCCGTTGAGGCGTACTATAGGGAATTTTGCATCCCACCCACCACCCACTTGGTAGCCACTATCGATGATTTAACCGATATGCTAGACTACAATTTGGAGAATACCGAATACATGGACGAGGGGGACGGAGCCACGGCCAATGCCGATGTTGCCCCCCCCCCCATTACCGGCCACTGGTCGGCCACTTCCACCTACGACATTTACCTGGTGGACACCCCGAAGGAAGGCGACGGCACCCCCAATCAGGACAGAGGCAAGCCCAGAGATGAGCCGCTCAAACGCCGAAAACAGCGCCGTTGATCAAAGCCATGTCGAAGCATTGCAAGCAACATGGAATCTGCGGAGAACAGCACCGTAAATAATACGGATGACCTCGCTGGAGACGCAGCCTTCGAACATCATCAGGATGACCTCGCAGGGCAGGAGGACCTGCTCAATTCAGAAAACCCCGACGACTCCGAGGATAGAAACTACCTCCCACTCTCTGAAGAGGAGGCCAGTCTTGGGGAGGACGATTTCATGGTCCCCGAAGACCCTCTGGAGCAAGAATGGTTCAAGCGGAGGCTTTTAGCCATCGCTCGCAGCGTAAAGAAGCAAAAAACGCAAAATCAAGGCCGAACAGGACACCCTCAACGACCGATGGACTAAGGTCGTAGCTACCGAAGAGCGGTATGGCCGCGATCAGCCAAACATGAGTTATCCCAAGCAAAGACTCCTGCCACAGTTCGACGACGAGGCCTTAGAGCCCACACGCCCAATACACACAAACGCCGAACAACCGGACCGCCCCCCTAGAGGGCGGGACAGGGAAGCTGACGAGGCCGAACACCCAGCCGCCCCACCTCGCCATCGCGGTAAGGATCTAACGTGGCCCACTTACGAGTACGACCTCCGCCATGACCTAGACGCTCGTGGAGGCCGTACCAGGTCCATCTACGGACCCAGAGAAGACCTAAGAGCGTACCAGGAAGGATACTACGATCGGTTAAACCGAAACGATAGAGTCCGGGAGCAGCAGCAGATTAGGAGGGCCGAAGACCTCCGACGCGATGTAGCCCGAGTTCGGGGCGCCACACACCCCCTATGCTTCACAAAGAGGGTAATGCTACATCAATTCCCGGAAGGCTTCAAGCCTATGAACATCGAATCATACGACGGAACCACAGATCATGCAGTATGGATCGAGGATTTCCTCCTCCACATCCACATGGCGCGAGGAGATGACCTTCACGGCATTAAGTATTTGCCGCTAAAGCTTAAAGGCCCAGCTCACCACTGGTTGAACAGCCTTCCCGAAGACTCTATAGTTTGTTGGGAAGAGCTTGAGGATGCTTTTCGAGCAAACTTTCAGGGCACCTATGTACGGCCTCCGGATGCTGACGACCTAAATCGCATCACGCAACAACCCGGAGAATCTGCCTGACAGTTCTGGAACCGATTCCTGACCAAGAAAAATTAGATCGTTGACTGTCCGGATGCCGAAGCCTTGGCTGCCTTTAAGCATACTGTCAAGGACGAATGGCTTGTACGGCAGCTCGGCCAGGACAAACCAAGAACTATGGCAGCCCTTACTTCCCTCATGACCCGCTTTTGTGCGGGCGAAGATAGTTGGCTTTCTCGCAAGAATACCAACCCAGACACACCCGGTACCTCCGAGGTTCACAACGGAAATGGAAAGCCCTGACGCAGCAAGAATAAACGTCACCACAATGACGGCGAGGGTGAGGATACGGTAGTAAATGCTGGATTCTGAAACCAGAAGTCCGGAACCCGAAAGAAAGCCCTTAAAGGCAATGGTGATGGCCCGTCTAGACTGGACACAATTCTGGACAGGCCTTGCCAGGTCCACGGCACATCAGAGAAGGCCACCAACCACTCCAACCAAAATTGTTGGGTGATCAAACAGGCCGGCAAACTCACAGCCGAAGACTCTGGCAAAAGCCCATGAAGTGAGGACGATGACGAGCCTCGCAGGCCGAATAGTGGAGGCCAGAAACCCTTACCTTTCGAGGTCAAGAAGGTAAACATGATTTACGCAACCCACATATCGAAGAAGGAGAGGAAGCGAGCGCTACGGGACGTATACTCCGTCGAGCCAGTAGCGCCGAAGTTCAATCCATGGTCAGCTTGCACGATCACGTTCGATCGCAGGGATCATCCCACCAGCATACGCCATGGAGGGTCCGTAGCCCTATTGCTGGACCCCATCATCGAAGGATTCCACCTCACTAGAGTCCTAATGGACCGAGGGAGCAGCCTCAACCTGATATACGAGGATACAGTGAGGAAAATGGGAATCGATCCATCAAGGATTAAACCCAGTAGCACCACCTTCAAGGGGGTCATTCCGGGAGTGGAGGCCCGCTGCACGGGCACCGTGACTCTTGAAGTAGTGTTCGGATCTCCAGATAACTTCTGAAGCGAGGACTTGATCTTCGCTATCGCACCTTTTCGCAGTGGCTATCACGCCCTCCTCGGCCGAACAGCATTCGCCAAATTCAATGTCGTTCCGCATTACGCGTACCTCAAGTTGAAGATGCCTGGTCCTTCTGGCATCATAACAATAAACGGCACCACAGAACGCTCACTTCGAACCAAAGAGCACACTGCAGCCCTAGCGGCCGAAGACCACACAGGCCCATATAGGCCCGGATGCCGACTCACCGTAAGGGCCGGTGACAATAGTAAACGGGTTCGAACCCGTTCCCCGTCATGGGAACCCGCATGCGTTCGCCGCAAATAGGGATACACGCCCCACGGCACACCCACGTTCTTCATGCTCCACATGCCTCGTCAGCACAATTTCGCACTCCAAATACCATGGGCAGCAGTGAGGCATACATTAATCCAAAGTACATATTCGGTTAAACCAAACTTCGGAATTACCTCATCTTCGGACGACCCGGGGACCAATTCCGGATATCCCCTAACTTAAAGCTCCATCAGCAAGGTCCTCGCCCATCAAGGTCTCATCGAAGGTCCCAACCCCCACCTATCAGAGGCAAAGGCGCAGACGTGCAGCAGGGCACAGTGAAGGCTTCAACTCACGTATCAAGGCCCCGCGTCAACCTTTACCCTATAAATTTTCTTTTTCTTCTCTCTTACAATTACTGCCCTCACAGTTTGAATTGTACGGTTAGACGTCCCGAGCTTATGAGAAATAATAAAAATACCCTTTACGGTGTTCAGATATCCGCATTTTGCAATTTTTTCTGTATCTTTCCGGATTCCCCACTTGCTCTTCAAACAGCCCGGCATGAAAATATATTAACTAGTCAAGAGTTCAATTTATATATCAGCTCAATATCTTCAAGTCTGGCACCGCTTTCTGCGAGGTGTTCGGCGTCTCGGATATTGCACTATATGCATCTGTTCCGAACTATATCTTGGGTCAATAGTTGGGTTCCCCGGCTCCTGTGCTTGCCTCTTATGTTCCGCACGTTCGGCTAAGAGTGCAAAGGGGGAACCCATGCGATTGTACTTCTGGTTTGCCTAGTCAAGTACCTCAGGAGGAAAAAACCGAAAACTGACCGTCATAGTAAGCACGAACGGGTCCGCGATCCGATGACGAGGTTTGACTCTAAAAATCGTTGGCGATTTCGCCGTGTCACATGAAGGGTTTGTCTTAACACAAACCATGTGATCGGAAAGGGCAGGGTTTGATCCCTAAGTACATCACAATACACCGAGGGCTAGTCCCTAGTCCCCACCGTCAAGCTCCTAAGGCTAAGTGAAAGCAGTAAAACCGAATAGTCTGATTGCCAGGTTTCGCTCCGCACTACCGCCTCCGGGCACCAAGATGTTGGCTATGGGTAATAGTGCGGAGACAAGACACCCCTCATGATATTCACCTGGGAGCTGAAGCCGACGACTAGTAGCTTTCAGAATAAACATACGGCCACACAGAGTCAAAATTTAACCATTACAATATCAAATAAGTCTATCAAGCGCATAATGAAGCATAAGTCCCACTTGATACAAACTTAATACAACTACTCAAACATTACATCTTTTGAACACTGGCCCTCTATCGCCCGCGCTCCGGTCATCACCTGCGCGAAGTACTGCTCGGGGCGGCGATGCTCCTTCCCCTTGGGCGGAAGACCAGTGGCCATCTACATTGGATTCTTCCTCGGCCAATGAACCAGAGATTTCGCAAATGCGAGCCTCGCCCCCTCAAGGCACGCTGACCGCTTTAGGGCGTCAATCCGGAGCGGCGCCTCCCGCAGCTTCTACACAAGGCCGAATTAGGTGTCCGAAATGGGCTCGGCCGGCCACAAGCTGACACAGAGGTCCTTCAAGGCCAGCTCGGACATCCGATGCATCTCTATCAGCTGCTTCATTTGATCGCTGAGGAGGGGTGGACGCTCGGAGTCTGAAAACTATGACCAGAAGAGCCGCTGCGTGGAGTCCTCCTCGAGGGTGGCATAGTGCCTCGCCGCGGCCACCGCATTCTTTGGAAGTTCGGCGAAGGCGCTTGCGGAGCGCCAGACCCTCATTAGCAGGGCGAATCTGTCGCCTCCGAACACACTCTGCAGTAAATATTTCTTACCATTGGCAATTTGCGTGGCTTGCCGGAGCTCCTCCCGAACACCTCGAGCGTCACTCCTCGCCTCCTGAAGCTCCTTCTTCACCTTGGATAGCCGGGAGGATTGCTCCTCCTGCCCCTTCTCAAGGGCCTCCAGCTTCTTGGCGGCATCCTAGATCTCCACTTGGACTTCGGTCAACCAAGCCTCATGTTGCTCGGCAGCAAGCTTGACCTTCTCAAGCTCGGCCACCGCCTTTTCAGTGGCCGTTTTCTTCTCGGCTGCCTCGGCCTCGGCTTTCTTCAGGACCTCCTTCAAGCCCTCGACCTCGGCGGCAGCAGCTACAGGGTCATCAAGGTAAGGGATTAGCATACAGTCCGGATCATCAATATCCGGCGACAAGCAAGTACACATCTTCTCACAGGGCTTACCTTGCGCCTCGTCAAGCCGTTTGTTGACAAGGTCAAGCTCTTGATCGGAAAGCTTGAGCTTCCGATCCATCTCCTCTAACGCTGCGGCATTAGCAGCCGCAGCCACGGAAGATGCCTGCGTCAGCAAAAATTATGCCGACATTATTATTCGGCTTATCGAATTTGATCCTCTACAGGTCTCTCTGAGGTCCTGGCAGAGTCTCAGGGGCTGCTATGTATACGGCCTACCTAAACTAACAATTACAACAGCATTATGAGGAAAGAGCATTACTTGACTTACCTCAAAGCCTGTTAGAAGGCCTTGGACAGCGTCGTTTAGTCCGGATTGGATGGAACGAACACTCTGCATAACCGCACTCATTAGAGTGCGGTGCCCATCAGCGATGACAGAGCTGCTCACCAGCTCCCCTAGAATGTCTGGCCAGCCAGCTGCCGCCCGTGTGCAGGTGTTCGACGCTGGCGTTGGTTCCCTGGTCCCTCCCACGCTGGGAGGAGCATGTGCCATCGAAGGCCTTGGGGGCTCGGGAGCGGTCGACGGTTGGGGTCCGGATGGTCCGGACTCCTTTCCCTTGCCAGCCAGGAGGGACGCTCCCTCCTGGTCTTCGGTGACCAATGTGTTAACCTCGGTCATAATGGCGTCTGCCTCCCCCTCTATGTTCGGAGGAGGAGGAGTCCTTTGGGACCCCACCTCCTCAACCTCTTCGGGGATTGGAGGAGGTGCGGAGTGCGCCATAGACCCACTATCCGCCAGTTCGGCGGGCGGAGACGTCCCCTCCGAAGTCTGCTCGGTGGGGCGTTCACGTGGGAGACTGCAACTCGGAGGGGCTAACCTTCAACTAAAGCAATTTACTAAAAATGAGATAGCTAAAAATGCTAACACCTTACCTGCTGGCCGGGGGCTTGGCCCGGGGATCCTTCGCCGAAACCTTCTCGGACACTTCGGACTCCTTGTCGGAGTCCAAACTATTAGACAGGACCAGCTTGGGCCGGCATCGTCTCTTCGGGGCCGGAGAAGGTTGGACCTCCTCGACGTCCTCGGCCGCCGCCCTCTTCTTAGAATGCGAGGAGCCACTCTCCTCCTCATCCTCATCCTCGCCCCCATCCTGCACAAATGAGGCCGCAGCGTCTCCGGACCGATTGCCCGGACGAAGCCTACGGCGGAGGCCCTCCTAGTCCTCCAGCTCTCCTTTCTTCTTGCACTTGTTGGCGGGCGCCTTATAAGGCACCACGACCAGCAGCTTTTGCAGCTGCTCTGATCGGGGCACTTCCGGGAGAGGCACTGGGCTGCAGATCTTCTTGCCCTTGGCGAGCCAGCCCTGCAAAATACACATACCAGGGTTAGACCGAATCAAACATGGTGTGAATATCCGAACACTTCTCGAAAAAGAATGCCGCTCACCTCCCTTGGGGGGTTCGCGGCGTCAAGGCCGAAGTCCTTCCCCTCAACCGGCCACTCCTTCTGGGGCTGGAATAATTGGCCCCATATCTTGTCAGGAATCTTACCGTAGAGGTGTCGCACGGCGGCCGGATCCTCCGGCTCATGCTCCCACATAGGCTTGGCCCTCGCCTGCCAAGGGAGGAGCCGACGGTGGAGCATGATTTGGACCACGTCGACCAGCTTCGCGCCGGTCTCTATTATGCTGTCGGCGCACTTTTGCAGCGTTTTCGTGTCGGCAACACACCCCCAGTCCGGGCTCTTGGTGGTCCAGGAGGCCAATCTGGTAGGGGGTCCGGACTTGAATGCGGAGGCCACTCCCCATGCGGCCTCCCTCGGCTCGGTGATATAAAACCACTCCTTCTGCCACATCCGGATGGTGTTGACAAAGTGGCCGTCCGGCCACTGGACCCGTGTGAGCTTACTAATCATGGCCCCTCCGCTGTCCGCATGCTTGCCACTGACCACCTTGGGCTTGACATTGAACACTTTCAGCCATAAACCAAAGTGCGGCTGGACTCGGAGGAACGCTTCACATACGACGATGAAGGTCGAAATGTGGAGGAGGGAGTTGGGAGCTAGATCATGAAAATCCAGCCCGTAGAAGAACATCAGCCCCCACACAAAGAGATGCAGGGGAAATCCGAGCCCCCTAAGGAAATGGGGGAGAAAAACTACCCTTTCGCTCGGCTCGGGCGTAGGGATGATCTGGCCCTCTTCAGGGGCCCGATGGGCGACATCGGCTGGCAAGTAGCCGGCCTCCTTCAGCTTCAGAATGTCCTCATTGGTGACGAAGGAGGCCTCCCACTTCCCATTCGCGCCAGATCCGGCCATGGTCGAAGGAGGTGAAGTGGGATTCACTGTGGAAGTAGAGAGAAAGGGCGCTGGGGCTCTGAAGGTCTGTGTGAGCGGAAGGTGGAAGAGGGCGTGGGATGTAGACTGTAGTGGCCCCCCTTTATAGAATGTTGGCAGGCCTGGGATTCCTTTTTCCACGCCGCTGACCTCTCCACTTCCCAATATCTCCGCAACATTATGAGCGGGGAGGGGAATCAAAATCATTAACCATATCCCCCAAAAAGTGGGACACGATCTCCACCTTGAGGGGACATGACAAACGTGGCATCAGCCTCGAGTCACGCTTTGAGAAATAGTAACTGCTTGGCGTTATGGCCGGAAGCGACTCTTCGTTGAAAGAGAAAAAGTTTTCAAATAACGGCACTATTTGCGCTTGACCGGTGTTCTTACCTTCGGTGTTAAGTAAAACTACTGTTTCAGATTCCGGACATCACTTGGTTCCGAACAGGGGAGAGACATACTGAGGAACTCGCCCTGCAAGCCGAATACTGGTCGGATGGATGGATACCGAATACAAGTCTTGGCGTTGGAGGCAAGTTCTGGGGCTACTGAGGGAGTCATGGACTAAGGGGTCCTCAGGGCAACGGCCCATTGCACATGGGCCGGACTGGTGGAACCGTATAATGACAGGAGATCTACGAAGCCGTGGTGTGCCCTCCAAGTCAAGAAGGCGAAGGATCTCTTTAATTCCTTATTGTAATCTATCTTCGGTAACCCTAACCCTACCGGTGTCTATATAAACCGAGGGTTTTTAGTCTTTAGGGCTAGAGCTACATTCATCACCTCATAACCTTAGGATTTAGCTCATGCTGATCTCGAGGTAGATCTACTCTGTAAACCCCGTTATAAATTCAATACAATCAAGTAGGACATAGGGTTTTACCTATTCGAGAGGGCCTGAACCTGGGTAAACACTGTGTTCGTCGTCCCTTGTTACCCATCGATCCTAGATCCACAGCTCGGGACCCCCTACCCTGAGGTCTGCCGGTTTTGACATCGACACCCATGTTTACATTCGATGCATTTTCTTTCGTATGACTTGTATCAATCCATGTCTTTGTTTCTTCTCGGTACTCTATTTTAGTTCGCTGTAGTTTGTTTTTCATTCATTCCGCTGCTGGGTTCTGAGAGATTTAAGTTTTCCGAAGAAAATTTAAAACTCCCATTCACACCCCCCCTGGTAGACATACTTCGTTCCTACAATTGGTTTCCAGCGTCACAAAGGAAGATGAGCTACAAGTACCACTACTAGTTGTTGATGGACCAGCACTTCTGTCTGATTTCCCCAATCTTGCTGGTCTTCACGCCGATGTTCCCATCTTCACCATGGCTTGCCGGAACTTTTCCTCCCACTTCATAGCGTAGTTAGCATTATCTTCCATGGATGCAATTGTCTTGGGCGACTCGAGCGCGGCATCCGATTTGAACAACAATTCGAACGTGTTTTAGCACGTTCTTGTAGTATTGGTTGTCCAAGTATCCAGAGGTCTGGATGTCCTGATCCACCGTAGGGTTGCCACTCGCGCTACAGTTAGCTGTCACCACGTCGGCTAACGTAGAGTTCATGGCCATGGGGCGTCCCTGTAGAAGGACGACCAATGGGAGTTAGTTACAAGATGATGTATTACGGAACGAGTAAAGAGACTTGCCGGTAACGAGATTGAACTAGGTATGAAGATACCGACGATCGAATCTCGGGCAAGTAACATACCGACAGACAAAGGGAATTACGTATGTTGTCATAAGGTTCGACCGATAAAGATCTTCATAGAATATGTAGGAACCAATATGGGCATCCAGGTTCCGCTATTGGTTATTGACCGGAGAGGTGTCTCGGTCATGTCTACATAGTTCTCGAACCCATAGGGTCTGTACGCTTAACGTTCATTGACGACATAGTGTTATATGAGTTATGTGATTTGGTGACTGAATGTTGTTCGGAGTCCCGGATGAGATCACGGACATGACGAGGAGCTCCGGAATGGTCTGGAGGTAAAGATTGATATATAGGACGATGATGTTTGGACACCGGAAGAGTTTCGGGAGGTACCGGGTAATCATCGGATCACCGGAAGGGGTTCCGGGAAACCCCGGGAGTCTATATGGGCTTAATGGGCCAAAGGTGGAACACACGAGCCCACAAGGGGCTGGTGCGCCCCTCTCCCTGGCCGCCGGCCCTAGGGAAAGGAAAGGGGGCGGGTTGGCCCCTCCTGCCTTTCCCTCCTCATGAGAGAAAGGAAAGGTGGGGCGCCACCTCCCCCTGCCTTCCTCCCGCGCACAAATAAGGAAGGGGGGCGGCTAGGGCAGGAGCCCAAGGAGGATTCGGCCTCCTTGGGGGCGCCTCCTGGTTGACTCCCCTCTCCCCCCCCCCACCTATATATATGAGGGAGGGGGCGCCACACAACACCACGACAGTCTCTTAGCCGTGTGCAACGCCCCTCTCCACAGTTTCGTCCCTCGGTCATATTTTCAGAGTGCTTAGGCGAAGCCCTACGGGGATAGCTTCACCACCACCGTCACCACGCCGTCGTGCTGCCAGACCTCATCTACTACTTCACCCGTCTTGCTGGACCAAGAAGGCGAGGATGTCACCGAGCTAAACGTGTGCTGAACGCGGAGGTGTCGTACATTCGGTACTTGATCGGTTGGATCGCGAAGAAGTTCGACTACATCAACCGCGTTAATAAACGCTTCCTCTTACGGTCTACGAGGGTATGTAGACACACTCTCCCCTCTCGTTTCTATGCATCTCCATGGATAGATCTTGCGTGTGCGTAGAATTTTTTTTGTTTTCCATGCAACATTCCCGAACAGTGGCATCATGAGCCAGGTCTATGCATAGATGATATGCACGAGTAGAACACAAAGAGTTGTGGGCGGTGATAGTCAAACTGCTTACCACCAGCGTCTTATTTTGATTCGGTGGTATTGTGGGATGAAGCGGCCCGGACCAACCTTACATGTCCACGCACATGAGACCGGTTCCACCGACTGACATGCAACTTGTTTTGCATAAAGGTGGCTGGCAGGTGTCTGTTTCTCCTACGTTAGTTGAATCGAATTTGACTACGGCCTGTCCTTGAAGAAGGTTAAAACAGCAAACTTGATAATCACGTTGTGTTTTTTTGCGTAGTTAAGAACGGTTCTTGCTAGAAACCCGTGGCAGCCACGTAAAACTTGCAACAACAAAGTAGAGGACGTCTAACTTGTTTTTGCATGGCATGTTGTGATATGATATGGTCAAGATATGATGTGATATATGTTGATGCATGAGATGATCATGTTTTGTAATATCGAAAACCGGCAGGAGCCTTAGGGTTGTCTCTTAATTATTGTATGAAATACAAGCGCCATGTAATTGCTTTACTTTATCGCTATGCGTTAGCAATAGTTGGCGAGACGATCCTGATGCAATGATGGAGATCAAGGTGTCGAGCCGGTGACGATAGAGATCATGACGATGCTTTGGAGATGGAGTTCAAAAGCACAAGATGATGATGGCCATATCATGTCACATATTTTGATTGCATGTGATGTTTATCCTTTATGCATCTTATTTTCCTTAGAACGGCGGTAGCATTATAAGATGATCCCTTCACTAAATTTCAAGATAAAAGTGTTCCCCCGAGTATGCACCATTGCCAAAGTTTGTCGTTTCGAAGCACCTCATGATGATCGGGTGTGATAGACTCTACATTCACATACAACGGGTGTAAGACAGTTTTGCACATGCAGAATACTTGGGTTAAACTTGACGAGCCTAGCATGTACATACATGGTCTCAGAACACTGGAGACTAGTCATATAGTAGATATGATCAACATAGAGATGTTAACCATTGATGACTACCCCATCTCACGTGATGATCGGACATGGGTTAGTTGATTTGGATCATGTATCACTTAGATAACATGAGGGATGTTTATTTAAGTGGGAGTTCATTTGTAATTTGATTAATTAAACTTAATTTATCATGAACTTAGTCTTAATAGTTTTGCATATCTACGTTGTAGATCAATGGCCTGTGCTACCGTTCCCCTTAATTTTAATGCGTTCCTAGAGAAAGCTAAGTTCAAAGATGATGGTAGCAACTACACGGACTAGGTCCGTAACTTGAAGATTATCCTCATTGCTGCACAGAAGAATTATGTCCTTGATGCACCACTAGATGACAAGCCCGCTCCCGCTAATCTAGACGTTGTGAATGCCTGGCAAACACGGTCTGATGACTACTCAATAGTTCAGTGTGCCATGCTTTATGGCCTAGAACCGGGACTTCAAAGACGTTTTGAACGTCATGGAGCATATGAGATGTTCCAAGAGTTGAAGTTAATATTTCAAGCAAATGCCCGGGTTGAGAGATATGAAGTCTCCAACAAGTTCTATAGCTGCAAGATGGAGGAGAACAGTTCTGTCAGTGAACACATACTCAAAATGTCTGGGTATCATAACCACTTGACTCAGCTGGGAGTTGATCTTCCAGTTGATAGTGTTATTGACAGAGTTCTTCAGTCACTGCCACCAAGCTACAAAGGCTTCGTGATGAACTATAATATGCAAGGGATGACAAAAACGATTCCCGAGCTCTTCGCAATGCTTAAGGCCGCGGAGGTAGAAATCAAGAAAGGGCATCAAGTGCTGATGGTTAACAAGACCAGTAGTTTCAAGAAAAAGGGCAATGGAAAGAAAGGGAACTTCAAGAAGAATGGCAAGCAAGTTTCCGCTCCCGTGAAGAAGCCCTAAGCTGGACCCAAGCCTGAAACTTTGTGCTTCTACTACAAAGGGAATCGTCAGTGGAAGCGGAACTGCCCCAAATACTTGGCGGATAAGAAGGACGGCAATGTGAACAAAGGTATATTTGATATACATGTTATTGATGTGTACCTTACTAATGCTCGTAGTAGCACCTAGGTATTTGATACTGGTTCGGTTGCTCAAATTTGTAACTCGAAACAGGAGCTGCGGAATAAACGAAGATTGGCTAAGGACGAGGTGACGATTCGCGTCGGGAATGGTTCCAAGGTCGATGTGATCGCCGTCGGCATGCTACCTCTACATCTACCTTTGGGATTAATTTTAGACCTCAATAATTGTTATTTGGTGCCAGCGTTGAGCATGAGCATTATATCTGGATCTTATTTATTGTGAGACGGTTATTCATTTAAATCGGAGAATAATTGTTGTTCTATTTATATGAGTAATATCTTTTATGGTCATGCACCCTTGATGAATGGTCTATTCTTGTTGAATCTCGATAGTGGATATACACATATTCATAATATTGATGCCAAAAGATGCAAAGTTGATAATGATAGTGCAACATACTTATGGCACTGCCATTTAGGTCATATTGGTGTAAAGCGCATGAAGAAACTCCATGCGGATGGACTTTTGGAATCACTTGATTATGAATCATTTGATACTTTCGAACCATGCCTCATGGGTAAGATGACTAAAACTCCGTTCTCCGGAACAATGGAGCGAGCTAATGACTTATTGGAAATAATACATACCGATCTTTGCGGTCCAATGAGTGTTGAGGCACGCGGCGGGTATCGTTATTTTCTGACCATCACATATGATTTGAGTAGCTATGGATATATCTACTTGATGAAACACAAGTCTGAAACATTTGAAAAGTTCAAAGAATTTCAGAGTGAAGTGGAGAATCATCGTAAAAAGAAAATAAAATTTCTACGATCTGATCGTGGAGGTGAATATTTAAGTTACGAGTTTGGCCTTCATTTAAAACAATGTGGAATTGTTTCACAACTCACGCCACCTGGAACACCAAAGTGTACTGGTGTGTCCGAACATCGTAACCGTACTTTACTATATATGGTGCGATCTATGATGTCTCTTACCGATTTACCACTATCGTTTTGGTGTTATGCATTAGAGACAGCCGCATTCACATTAAATAGGGTACCATCTACATCCATTGAGACGACACCGTATGAACTATGGTTTGTCAAGAAAGCTAAGATGTCGTTTCTTAAAGTTTGGGGATGCGACACTTATGTCAAAAGGATTCAGCCTAATAAGCTTGAACCAAAATCGGAGAAGTGCGTCTTCATAGGATACCCTCAGGAAACAATTGGTTACACCTTCTACCACAGATCCGAAGGCAAGATCTTTGTTGCCAAGAATGGGTCCTTTCTGGAAGTGAGTGGGAGGAAAGTAGAACTTGATGAGGTAATTGTACCTTCTCTCGAATTGGATAGTAGCACATCACAGAAAACTATTCCCGTGATGCCTACATCAACTAGAGATTAAGCAAATGATGATGATCATGAAACTTCAGATCAAGTTACTACTGGACCTCATAGGTCGACCAGACCACGATCCACACCAGAGTGGTACGGTAATCCTATCCTGGAAGTTATGTTATTAGACCATGGCAAACCTACGAACTATGAAGAAGCTATGTTGAGCCCAGATTCCGATAAATGGCTTGAGGCCATGAAATCTGAGATAGGATCCATGTATGAGAACAAAGTGTGGACTTTGGTGGACTTGCCCGATGATCGGCAAGCCATTGAGAATAAATGGATCTTCAAGAAAAAGATTTACGCTGATGGTAATGTTACTGTCTACAAAGCTCGACTTGTCGCGAAAGGTTTTCGACAAGTTCATGGGGTTGACTACGATGAGACTTTCTCAACCGTAGCGATGCTTAAGTTAGTCCGAATCATGTTAGCAATTGCCGCATTTTATAATTATGAAATCTGTCAAATGGACGTCAAAAGTACATTCCTTAATGGATTTCTTACAGAAGAGTTGTATATGATGCAACCAGAACGTTTTGTCGATCCTAAAGGTACTAACAAAGTGTGCAAGCTCCAGCGATCCATCTATGGACTAGTGCAAGCATCCTAGAGTTGGAATATACGCTTTGATGAGGTGATCAAAGCATATGGTTTTATACAGACTTACGGTGAAGCCTGTATTTACAAGAAAGTTAGTGGGAGCTCTGTAGCATTTCTGATATTATATGTGGATGACATATTGTTGATTGGAAATGATATAGCATTTCTGGATAGCACAAAAGGATACTTGAATAAGAATTTTTCAATGAAAGACATCGGTGAAGCTGCTTATATATTGGGCATCAAGATCTATAGGGATAGATCGAGACGCTTGATAGGACTTTCACAAAGCACTTACCTTGACAAAGTTTTGAAGAAGTTCAAAGTGGATCAGTCAAAGAAAGGGTTCTTGCCTGTGTTACAAGGTGTGAAATTGAGTCAGACTCAAAGCCCGACCACTACAGAAGATAGAGAGAAAATGAAAGTCATTCCCTATGCCTCAGCCATAGGTTCTATCATGTATGCTATGTTGTGTACCAGACCTGATGTGTGCCTTGCCATAAGTTTGGCAGGGAGGTACCAAAGTAATCCAGAAGTGGATCACTGGACAGCGGTCAAGAACATCCTAAAGTACCTGAAAAGGACCAAGGATATGTTTCTCATTTATGGAGGTGACGAAGAGCTCATCTTAATGGTTACGTCGATGCTAGCTTCGACACTGATCCGTATGACTCTAAGTCACAAACTAGATACTTATTTATATTGAATGGTGGAGCTGTCAGTTGGTGCAGTTCCAAGCAGAGCGTCGTGGCGGGATCTACGTGTGAAGCGGAGTACATAGCTGCTTCGGAAGCAGCGCATGAAGGAGTCTAGATGAAGGAGTTCATATCCGATCTGCGTGTAATACCCAGTGCATCGGGTCCAATAAAAATCTTTTGTGACAACATTGGAGCAATTGCCTTAGCGAAGGAATCCAGGTTTCACAAGAGAACCAAACACATCAAGAGACGCTTCAACTCCATTCGTGAAAAGGTCAAGGATGGAGACATAGAGATTTGCAAAATACATACGAATCTAAATGTAGCAGACCCGTTGACTAAGCCTCTTCCACGAGCAAAACATGATCAGCACCAAGACTCCATGGGTATTAGATTCATTACAATGTAATCTAGATTATTGACTCTAGTGCAAGTGGGAGACTAAAGGAAATATGCCCTAGAGGCAATAATAAAGTTGCTATTTTATATTTTCTTATTCATGATAAAGGTTTATTATTCATGCTAGAATTGTATTGATTGGTAACTTAAATACATGTGTGGATACATAAACAAATACCATGTCCCTAGTAAGCCTCTACTAGACTAGCTCGTTGATCAAAGATGGTTAAGGTTTCCTAACCATAGACATGTGTTGTCACTTGATAACGGGATCACATCATTAGGAGAATGATGTGATGGACAAGACCCATCCGTTAGCTTAGCATATGATCGTTCAGTTTATTGCTATTGCTTTATTAATGTCAAATACATGTTCCTTAGACTATGAGATGATGCAACTCCCGGATACCGGAGGAATACCTTGTGTGCTATCAAATGTCACAACGTAACTGGGTGATCATAAAGATGCTCTACAGGTACCTCCGAAGGTGTCTGTTGAGTTGGCATGGATCGAGATTAGGATTTGTCACTCTGTGTATCGGAGAGGTATCTCTGGGCCCTCTCGGTAATACACATCACAAGAAGCTTGCAAGCAAAGTGACTAACGAGTTAGTTATGAGATGATGTATTATGGAACGAGTAAAGAGATTTGCCGGTAACGAGATTGAACTAGGTATGAAGATACCGACGATCGAATCTCGGGCAAGTAACATACCGACAAACAAAGGGAATTATGTATGTTGTCATAATGTTCGACCGATAAAGATCTTCATAGAATATGTAGGAACCAATATGGACACCCAGGTTCCACTATTGGTTATTGACCGGAGAGGTGTCTCGGTCATGTCTACATAGTTCTCGAACCCGTAGGGTCCGCACGATTAACGTTCGTTGACGATATAGTATTATATGAGTTATGTGATTTGGTGACCCAATGTTGTTCAGAGTCCCTGATGAGATCACTGACATGACGACGAGCTCCCGAATGGTTCGGAGGTAAAGATTGATATATAGGACGACAATGTTTGGACACCGGAAGAGTTTCGGGAGGTACCGGGTAATCATCGGATCATCGGAAGGGGTTCCGGGAAGCCCCGGGTGGCTATATGGGCTTAATGGGCCACAGGGGGAACACACCAGCCCACAAGGGGCTGGTGCGCCCCTCTCCCTGGCCGCCGGCCCTAGGGGAAGGAAAGGGGGAGGGTTGGCCCCTCCTAACTTTCCCTCCTCATGAGAGAAAGGAAATGGGGGGGGGGGAGCCACACAACACCACGACAATCTCTTAGCCGTGTGCGGCGCCCCTCTCCACAGTTTCGTCCCTCGGTCATATTTTCGGAGTGCTTAGGCGAAGCCCTGTGGAGATAGCTTCACCACGCCATCGTGCTGCCGGAACTCATATACTACTTCACCCATCTTGCTAGATCAAGAAGGCGAGGACGTCTCCGAGCTGAACGTGTGCTGAACGCGAAGGTGCCGTATGTTCGGTACTTGATCGGTTGGATTGCGAAGAAGTTCGACTACATCAACCGCATTAAGAAACGCTTCCTCTTACGTTCTACCAGGGTACGTAGACACACTCTCCCCTCTCGTTGCTATGCATCTCCATGGATAGATCTTGCGTGTGCGTAGAAATTTTTTTGTTTTCCATGCAACGTTCCCCAACACTCCGTCCTAGATCTCTAATCTAACCGTCAGCAGTCATCTTCCACCTCCAACAGTTTTCTTAAAACAGATCACAATGCATCTTCTTCCTCCCGCTGCCATGAAACACCGGCCGGACCGCCAACAACCACCGCCCGCGGCCGGCGGCGGTCTCACGCAAGCCTCGCTGCCCTGCCTTCCCCTCAACCGGCGTGCTTCCGCCGCCCCCGGCCATCCCTCTGGACCTCCCTCCGCACCCGCCCCCTCCCGCGTGCATTTTTTTCTTCGACAAAGCCCCACCCGCCCCCACCACCGCCATCTGCCACCCCCCCACCCTGCACCCTAAGATAGATAATGGGGTGATGACGGTGAGCCCCTTCTCTTCGGCGAGGCCCTTCCTTCTCCTTCCTTCATTCAAAATTGACGGACCTGAATTCGGAATTCAGCTGACTGACATGTAGCTAAAGTGCTAGCTTCTCCTTGATCCTATCGATCACCTCCAAGCCGCGGAGGCTGCCCTTGTTGGGGATGCCTTCTATCTCCGTCTGCTCATTGAGCATGGTGGTAGTTTTAAGGAGAACCGGCGCATCGCAACCCTGGCATCCATGAAAAACCACAAATTATTCACGTCAATTTAAATGGCAAGCATGCACGTACCAGAGAAGAGATCGATGTGTACAGTGCAGCTAACTCGCTCTCGATGATATATACATACCTGGACAAAGCATTCGTGGAAGAAGAGACGGATGAGCCTGTAACACCCCCAGATCTTATTCATGTCATTAACCAAATCAACATGCCTTGTCATCATTATTATCTTAATGAAAATGCAATTAAAGAAATGATCCAGCTCAAATTCAAATTCAAAATATAAGTCAAATTAATTTTTCCTCGGACTGCAAAACTAAATTGTTCAAAATTTAGCAAATAATCACTAAGAAATTTTCAAGTTGAAACCCACTTCATTTGACTCACAATTAAATTTCTAGGAAATTTATAGAGGGTCCAACAGCAAATAAAAATGACCTTTTAAATAAACAAATATTTGTGCACCTCCAAATGTTATGAAACATGTTGGCAACCCTAAAATATTGCATAGTAATTATGCCACAAGTTTCAATTACAACAAAATTTATTTGCTATTTTAATAATTGAGAAACAGTAGCTAACTAAAATTGACTAAAAAGAAATGGATAAAAGTCCCTGTGCACATGGCCCATTTAGCAACAGAAGCAGATCCGGCCCAGTCCAAAACTACAATCATCATCTACGTCCTCGTGTCGACACCGCACGCACTAGAGGTCGACTCCGCCGTCGGATTCTCGACACCGAGCCGCTCCAGGGCACCTGGAGGAGTATATGGACGCCCCACCTCATCCGTGAACCCTAGCCCCTCCTTTCTTCTTCCTCGCCCCCCTCTCTCTCGCAAATTTGGTGGCGCCCGAAGCGGCCGTCACCGCGTCATCGCCGCTGCTGTGGCCGCGGTTGTTCCCGAGCCACAAGTAGGTGCCCAGGAGGACCACCGTCATCTGCCTCATCCTCTCCATTACTGGGTCAAGACCGGGGAGCCCCTGCGACATCGCATGCTTCCTTCATCTCCGCCACGGCCACCACATCTTGACGTCGTTGCCATCGCCTCTGTACCACCCCGCGCTACCCCAGCATACCGGCGACCCCCGCTGTGAGCCGCGCTTCCTTCTCCTCTGTTTCCCCCCCTCTCTCCGTACCCGTAGCCGTAGCCCCGCGCATGTCGTGGGCACCACTGAAGCTCGCGACCATGCCCGCGCTCCCCACGCTGCTGGTCACGCCCGCACCTGCTCTCAAGCCCCCGCGCCGTGCGTGCGCCCTGGGTGCGCCGCCCGCGCCCACCTCCGCCTACTACTGCTGCTAGCTCCAACGCCGCTAGGCCTCGCTGCGTACTGCCGCTGCTGGTCATGGCCATGGCCATGATCATGGCCGTGTGTGGTGTACGCTGTGTGTGCGCGCGCGCGTGCTCTGTGTGTGTGGGGTGCGTGCAGTGTGTCTATGGCTCCGCCCTTGCCATGCGCTCCCCGCACTGCCCCCGTGCGCCGCCGTCCGTACCTGCAAGCTGCTGCTCCTCTATCTGCTGCTCTGCTACAGTAACATTCAGTTACTGTAGCAGTAGCTAGCTTTGCTGCTGCAACGTTGTGTAACCCTCTGGACAGTCCCTAAACAGCTGATAACATGAGTAAAAATTTATATGAATAGAAAGTAGATGTAACAAGCTTCATTTTGTTCCATTGGGCTGGTTTCAGATAATGCGTGGATTAATTCCTACGAAAATAACAAAATGCTAAGTTCTGTTAAGTGAAAATCTGAAAAAATAGCTTTATTTTCATAGCTACTTTAGAGCTGTTGATGATCAAGCTAATGAACTCTAATATGGATAAAAGTGATACTAACATGTAGATCGCACAAAAATGCTCATAATTGATATAAGGCACAAAATCATAGGATGTACACAACAACAGCTATAGCCTCCGGAAAACAGCTAAGTGATGTTTAAAACTGAGCTTTTCTCAGACTTAGCAGAATTTCAGAGTTACCGGATATTGCTTAAATCTTTAGAAAATCATAGAAAATAAACCGTAACTCGAATGGAAAAACTTTATATACGAAAAATGATCAGAAAAACAAGACAAATCCATACCAGTCACATGCCCCTAGCATGCTGAACATGGAACCGTCCCCTCTCTTTCATCTGTCAGAAAATGCCAAACTTCGGGAAAACATTCCCGGATGTTTTCCCTCCTTCGTCGGTATCGTGTAACACTGCGTTAGATCACCCCTAGCATAGCTTTTTGCCATGTCTTGCTTTGTGATTGCATTTGTATGCTGTGTATTTATTTGTTTCTTTCCCCTCTTCACTCCGGTAGACTCCGAGACCGCTGATGATCCGGTGAATGGCTACTTCACCGTAGAAGATCCGTTTCTGTCTGTAGAGCAACCAGGCAAGCACCCCCCCTTTGAACATGTCGATATCGCCTATTCTTTCTCTCTTATGCTTGCATTAGAAATTGCTGCTTCTACTGTTATCCTATTTCTGATGCATAGCCTGTTTTTGTAACTGCTGTTGATACCTACCTGTTTATCCTGAACTGCTTAGTATAGTCTGGTTAGAGACCCATCAGAGACCCCACTTTGACCTAGTTGCCCCACTGGATTATCAGATGACTCGATCAACGTGATCGACAGCCAGGCCCCGGCACCGCACATCACCCCCTTAGTTGTACGACACTGCAGCGTTACTATCGAGTGCCGAGGGTGATACCTCGTTTAGCACTTCTGATGTTAACTATGTACAGTAGCTATTCGGTCATGGTTCTCGAGGGTGATTCCTCCTTCACCACTTCCAGTAACGACACTGTCGTGCAACACCTCAAGTGTAAACCCATCGAGGGTGATTCCTCCGAATTCACCTGGATGGATACATCGAGTAGGAATCCAACGAGAGTGATACTGGATTCCAAGATGTTATGCACACACAGATACTTGGACTTTACAACTATTTCTTGGAAAGGCGGGTCGACCCTGAGGGGTACCCGCGAGTGATGTGGAGACGGGTTGACCTGGAGGGTGCCCGTGAGATAATTACGAGGCATGGCCGGGCATTCTTAGCCCTTGCCGCAAGTCCTCGAGACGGGGCGACAGGGTCACATGATCATGAGTCTCTGCTCGTCACCGCACTACCAAAACACTAACGATTTGGATATTTGATCTGAGTGGGCCTCTGGCCCGATTGCACTAACCATCACGCGGGAATAAGTTATGGGCACTCTGCGTCATAGGTTTCTTCTAAAAGGTCTGTCAGACGTCCAGTTCAGCATGGCGGCCGGGTCGGATCGTGCCGATGGCGCTGGTATCCACCCTGCTCGCAACGACTCGGAGTGCATAGGGTGATGGCCCAAGACCCCTGAGCGCTTAGGATATAGACCGACGGGGACCTCTCTACTGAGCCTAGGTAGGACTACGGCTTGTCGTTTGGCCGACGCCGGGCATGACCCAGAAAAGTGTGTTCGGCCGGACTTAAGTGAGCGTGGTGGGTAAGTTGGTGCACCCCTGAAGTGAAGAACTAATCTATGCATAGCCGGATCCTCGTTAACGGAAGCTCGGAGTTGTATCCCGATCGATACAACTAGAACTGGATACTTGTGATGAGAAATGGATAGTATGGCTCTGGGATTGCTTTCTCGCAGGGAGTCGAGAAAGGATCTCTGGACGAGGTTGATGACTGTATGGCTCTGGGATTGCTTCCTCGCAGGGAGTCGAGAAAGGATCTCTGGGTGAGGTTGAGACTTATTATTTGGATATTATGGCTCTGGGATTGCTTTCTCGCAGGGAGTCGAGAAAGGATCTCTGGGCGAGGATGATGACTACTGCAACTTTATATTATGCTTTTCTGTACTCTTCTAAATGCTGCAAGATGCTTGAGGATGCTTGAAGATGCTGAAGATGCTAGTCTTCGATAGGACTAGGCCTTCCCTCTATTCTGTCATTTCTGCAGCCCAGTCCACATATACAGCCTTTCTTTGATAATGTTGCATATGTAGTGTAGATCCTTACTTGCTGAGTACTTCAGATGAGTACTCACGGTTGCTTTGCTTTCTCTTTTTCCCCATATCCGTTTGATGCCAACAGATGACGGAGCCCCTGAGACAGCTGCCCCCGCCGACGACTACTGTTGCCACCCCGAGGATAGCTACTACTTCAAGTTGGCTGACGACCAGGAGTAGGTTCGGAGGGTCCCAGGCAGGAGGCCTGTGCCTTTTCGATCATAGTCTTTGTTTTGCCCCACCTTTTTAAGGCCTTTCTGTTTTATCTTTTATATCTGTACCCAGATATCTGATGCCTCCGCTGACGCTTGTAAGCGAGCTTATGTATTTGAACCCTCGAGGCCCCTGGCTTGTAATATAAAGCTTGTATTATTTTAATTTGTGTCTAGAGTTGTGTTGTGCTATCTTCAAGTGAGTCCTTAGGCTTGATCGTGTGCATTTGCGTGTATGATTAGTGCACGATTAAGCCAGGGGCGTCACAGAGCCCGGCACCGATGCTGGAGTTTTTTTTGCGTATCACCTCGTCCTCTACAACTACAATGTCCCTCAGAATCTTCTCCACTCCATCGCAAGTATTCTTCATCTTGTGGTAGTAATCAAAGGTAAGCGACGGGGCAGAAGGAAGAAGAAACTTGAAGAAAAGGAGCAAAGGATAGGGAAACCTGTGGCTCGCTTGGCACGTGCGCGCCATCCAACCCTGGGGCCGTAGTTTTCACTAGAAACTTCTCTCTTGAACATAAAGCATACGATGGATAAACAAATTACTGTTGGGCAATTGATAGAAAAGCGTATAGTTATGATGATATTCAAGGCAATGATCATGCACATAGGCATCACGTCCGAGAGAAGTAGACCGACTCCTGCATGCGTCTACTACTATTACTCCACACATCCACCGCTATCTAGCATGCATCTAGAGTATTAAGTTCATACAGAATGGAGTAACGCCTTAAGCAAGATGACATGATGTAGACAAAGTATACTCAATCAATCTGAATAAACCCATCGTTTTACACTTAATGGCAACAATACAAGTACGTGTCTTGTCCCCTCATGTCACTGGGATATAGATCACCGCAAGATTGAACCCATCACAAAGCACCTCTCCCATTTCAAGATAAATCAATCTAGTTGGCCAAACCAAACCGATAGATCGGAGAGAAATACAAAGCAATAATAATCATGCATATAAGAATTTAGAAAAGATGAAAATAATATTCATGAATAATCTGATCATAAACCCACAATTCATGAGATCCTAAAAAACACACCGCAAAAGAAGATTACATCGAATAGAACTCGTAGAACATCGAGGAGAACATTGTGTTGAAGATCAAAGAGAGAGAAGAAGTCATCTAGCTACTAGCTATGGACCCGTACGTCTGTTGTAAACTACTCACACATCATCGGAAGGGAAACAAGGTTGATGTAGAGGCCCTCCGTAATTGATTCCCCCTCCGGCAGGGTACCAGAAAAGGCCTCTAGATGGGATCTCACAAGAGTAGAAGTTTGCGGCGGCAGAAAAAGTATTTCGGGTGGCTCTTTGTTGGTTTCCGAATTTTAGAGAATTTATAGAGCTAAAATTAGATCAAATAGAGAAACGAGGGGCCCACAAGGTACCTAGGCGCGTCTACCCCCCGGGCACGCCTAGGTGCCTTGTGGCCTACTCCTTTGCCTTCTAGCCACCTCCCGAACCTTGCAGGGTCTCTTATGTCCAGAAAAAAATCGTAAAAAAGTAACGTAGCATTTGGATTCCGTTTGGTCCTGATTTCCTGGAAAAATAAAACAGGCAAAAAACAGCAACTGGCACTTGGCACTAGGTTAATAGGTTAGTCCGAGAAAGCGATATATAATTGCATATAAAACATCCAAGATTGTTACTATAATAGCATGGAACAATAAAAAATTATAGATACATTGGCGACGTATGAAAGTGATGCCGGATCGTGAAGACCGTACACTTGCAATCTATGGAGAGGCTATGCTTTCGGTCTTCCGTTCGAGGGACTATGCGTGGGCGGTTCGCGGGATCGTTCTACTAGGTTCGAGGGACTCCAAGTAGTATCTACACTGACTCGTCTACTTTCACTGCTACTCAGAGTCAGTAACGATCGTGATCCAAACCGTTTATGCATTTTTATATTGTTCCTGGGTGATCAGAGGGCGATTTTTTTGGTTTGTTTTCTATTACGTTTCCCAACATAAAGTCCCCTACATCCCATACGCAACACTTACCCGAGTCTTTGTGTTTTTGCCAGCCACGTACTTAGTCAGTAAGTAAATCATGAACATATTGCAACTCCCTACAGCTGGAATCCCCCATGTGTGCGTGACACGCAAGGCACCATAGGACAACACCAAAATAAAACATGCAACTCAAACCAATCAAGATCATCAACCAACCCATAGGACAAAAAGCATATACTCAAACATTATAGGATGGCCACACATCATTGGATAATAATATATAGTATAAAGCACCATGTTCAAGTAGGGGTACAGCGGGTTACGGGATAGTGGACCACTGAGTATAGATGAGGGAACGTGATGGTGATGACGGCAACGATGGTTCCCCTGGTGCCACTCCAACACCATCGGGAGAAAAGTGGGAGAGAGCATCCCTCCTTCTCCTTCTTGCTTGGCCTTCCCCCTAGATGGGAGAAGGATTCCCCTCTGGTCCTTGGCCTCCATGGCCCGCGAGGGGCGAGAGCCCCCTAGATTGGATCTCTCTCTCTCTCTTTCTCTCTCTCTCTCTCTCTCTCTCTCTCTCTCTCTCTCTCTCTCTATTTTCTTCTTTGTTTCGCGTTCCTGTTTTCGAGCCAAACACCATTTCTTCAATATCAGAAGATCCGTAACTCCGATCAGGCTGAAATTTTAACATGATTTTTTTCCCAATATAAGCTTCCTTGCGGCCGAAGAAGAGCTCCAACGGACGTGCCTTGGGGGGGTAGTGGCGCCCCTGCCTTGTAGAGACCGTTGGCCTCCGTTTGCGTTGATTCTTGTGCCAAAAATTCAAATATATTCCAAAAAATCTCCGTAAAATTTTTATCGTGTTTGGACTTTGTTTGATATGGATTTCTGTGAAACAAAAACATGCAAAAAATAGGAACTTTCACTGGGCACTAGATTAATTTGGTTGCCCAAGAAATTATATAAATTGTTACCAAAAGTATGTGAAAATAGTGGGATAATTGCATGAAACAATGAAAGAAGACGTATCTCCATCGGGACGAAATGAGCGCTCTCCTCTTGCGACAGGGCGACTCACGGGGCGACCAGGGTGTACCGTGGAATCCGAGATTCTGCCATCAGGAAGGGCCTAGGGGGGCGGCGATGCCAATTCGCACACCGCGTAAGGCAAGCGAGACCTCGGGCAGCTGGTTTTAGGCCCTCGGCACCTCCGATTCGTACTCCGACGTCGAGAGCTTTTCAGATTTGGAAACCGAAATGGTGGTTGACGACGAGCAGTTTCTGACGCCATGGAGGCAGCTTGGCAATTTCCTGTACATTTGTCGTATACATTGGGAACATTTTTTGTATCCAGCTTAATATTTTTTGATACATTACTAACATTTTTTATATAATTTCACGTACTCCCAAATCACGTGAACATATTTTTAACACTAAAAAACACGTCTTAAAACAATTGACAAGCATTTCTTTAAAAAATAAGTAATTGTTTGTGGAATATTTGTATTTCAATTTTTTTGAAAAATATATACAGAAAAGTAAAAAAAATAAACGAAAAAATAAAAAAGTCAGAAAAGACGAAAAAGAGTGGAGAAATGAAGAAACCTATTACTAGCCGGCCCAATAGGGGCCTTCCTCCAGGCGATACGTGCTTCTACCTCGCTATAAGCGGGGCGCCCCTATAACCAGCTTCCGACTCACTGCAGTGGCGAGCTAGATATACCGGCCCACATGCACCGCAGGCCACCGCCTATTTTTTCTGTTTTCATTTTTTGCTTTATTTCTGTACTTTCGTTTATACTTTAAAATATTGTAAATACATATATATTACAAAAAAACACTCTACAAAAAAACATTTGAAAAATGTTGAAAAGTATTTTAAAAATGCTGAATTATTATTTGAAAAAAGTTGAACATGTATTTGTACAATATTTGAAAAATGTTAATCAAGCATCAGGAAAATGTTGAATGTGTATAGATTATATTTGATCATGTGTTAATAAATAATGAAAATTTTCTATCATGTATATAAAAAAGTTAATCAAGCATTTTGACAAAACAAATGTTGAACAAGTATTTGAAAAATGTTATAAAGCATTGGGAATATTTATACTGTGTCTAGAAAAATATTGACAATGTATTAAATAATTAAATCTGATCATGTATATAACACTGTTAATTAAGCATTTCAAAAAATGTCAAACTAGTATTGAAATATGTTAATCTACCATTTGGAAAATATTAAATGTGTATAAAAATGTAGATCATGTTAAAAAAAGAGATGAAATTTTTTATCATGTTTATAAAAATGTTAATCAAGCATATAAAAAAAGTTCAAATGTTTGTAAAATGTTAACAAGCATTTGGAAAATGTTAATGTGTATAAACAATGTTGACCACGTATTAGAAATGTTAATCTTTTTATTTGGACACTGTTATTCAAGCATTTAGGATAATTTTCAAAATGTATGGAAATGGTGTTGATTATGTATTGAAAAAATGTTAATCTTAGTGTATTCGACAAAATGTTAATCAAGCATTTGAAAAATGTGTATAGAAAACATGTTGACCATTTATTACCAAAATGTTTAATTTGTATTGGAAAAGTGATAGGCTTGTATTAAAAAAATGTTGCTGACATATAAAAAAATATAGAATAATAACCAAAAGAACAAAGAAATCAGAAAAAAAGGAACAAAGTAAACAAAAGCAAAAATGAAAATGAAAAAAAAGAAATGAAATGAAAAAAGAATTAAAAAATGGAGAAGAAAAATTAAAGGAAATGAAAGAAAAGGAAAAAAAAAACAACAAACAAACCATTCTAATTGCCTCTGGTAAGACGCACCCCTACCACTTACCACGAATGTACTTGGTCACAGTGGCTTGGAGCGACCGCAATGTCACTGGAGACCAGCCTTCGATCCTTGTTTCTCCCATTTCCCTTTGCCAATTTTACTTACTATATGTCCGTGCGAATGGGCCGGCCCAATTCGGCGGGGGGAGTGGGAAAACTTCAGCGAGAATTGCTACCGTTTTGCTTCACCCTTATACTTACTACCGTTTTGCTTCACCCTTATACTTGGGGGAATCCCAACAACTCCTGTGGGAGCAAGCAAGATTTTTGGTGCCATTGCCAGGGAGTCCTTTACAAACAAACAAGTATCTTCACACCATCACATTACTCTCTTGTTATCTATCTTTCCTAGTTATTTTTTATCTTTATTTTCTTCCATCTTTGCTTGTCTACAATTAAAAATAGCAAGAATACCTTTTGCTACTATTTCTGTTTCTATTGTAATCTTGTCTACTGCTGATAATACTAAGCTGTGTGATTTTACTAGTACCAATAATAATGATTTTATCAGCACTCCTATTACTCCTCCTGCCATTAGTGCGGAGTCTTGTGATAATAAACTTGCTTTGTTAAGTCTCGTTATGAAAAACCAATTCTCTGTAAATTATAATGAAGATGCGGCTGCTCATCGCCACCAGACGACCACCACTAGCATAGGTCCATCCCTTCAACATCCTTCTCTTAACCGTACATGGGCCTGGATCCACCCTAAGATGGCTCCCCCTTAGGGCACGAGGTGGGAGCCGCATGGCTCAAGTGTGCCGCAGATTCACTCAACAGGACGACGATTGAAAAAAGGAGTAGGGGAGAAAGAAAGGAGCGGGGACGAGGCGTGTGTTGGTGAGGGGGGACGGAGGCTCACATAGAAGAGATAAGAGCGATGTGTGGAGATGAACACGAAAGAAAACACGAACCGTTTTGCTCACTTAGCGGTGCAGTGGAGGTAATTCTTGTTAAATTTAGGGGTAATTTTGTGATGGACAAGCACAAACCTTCCTCCCTTTATATTAGTTATTAAAAAAAAGGTATAGATATAGATATAAACTAGTGATTTGTTTGTTGATTTGTTACGTTCAGGGCACTCCCTGATGCATTATATCTTAGACTATATCATATGCATTAAATGTGCACATAGACATAACCTCTCCAATGCATCATATCTTATTGTTGTATCTAAAAGAAATATTATTTAATGTGCTTTGTGAGAGAAAAAGCATGAGTTGTCTTGGTTTTGGTGCCAATGATTATATCTAGAATAAGATATAGTGACTCTTTCTTTCCTCATTATAAATCGGGTGTCGCATCCGATTTTTGAATAGTATCATGACTGCTCTTATATGATGGAGCACCCGGACTGCTTTTATGTATCAAGATTTGTCTTTCCTCTTCCCTATAAATAAAAGATATTAATTTAGGAATTCCAAACTCACTGAAAGCAATGTGTACATTCACCAAAAGCAGCGGGTACATTTAATAAGTAAATCTATTTGATTCACTAGTGCTAGTATTGATTTGATTAGATATTAATTTCATGTAGCAAAAGAAATAAATACACCCTCATTAAGATAGATAATATCTTAAGGATTCTCCAGCGTGATCTCTTATATATAGAAGAACGAGTCGCCATGTACTGCACCAAACACAACAACGCCTAGCTAGGTGCAAAGTGCAATGGCCACCACTACAATAACTTCTGTAGCTATGGTTCTCATCGTGCTTGCCGTCATGTCCTATGGGCTCCCCGCAGCCCACGCCGACGACGCCTTCATCTCCGGCACATGCAAGAAGACCAAGAACGCTGAATTGTGTGTGGACGTGCTCCACCTTAATATAAATAGCGACGATGCATCCACCGAGCATGACGTCGCCAACATCTCGCTAAAAATAGCCAGCGCTACCGCTGACTTAAACGCCGAGTACACTAGCTTTCGTCACAGCAGGATCGGAGTATTAATCCCGGTTGCATTATGAACCGGGACTAATATGAGCATTAGTCCCGGTTCGAGCGGCTAGGGCGCTGGGCAGGTATTAGTCCCGGTTCAAATGGGACCTTTAGTGCCGTTTGAGCCACCAACCAGGACTAAGGGTGCGATGCCCTTTAGTCCCGGTTCATGGCTCGAACCGGGACTAAGGTTACTAAAGGTCACCTTTAGTCCCGGTTGGAGCCACCAACCGGGACTAAGGTGTTTTTGAATTTATTTTTTTTATGTTTAGTTTCTGTTTTAAATTGCTTATATCTTTTAGGATATTTGATGTTTTTAAGTGATTCTTTTTGCATTAGATCAAAATTTTGTCTAGTTTCTGTTTGTGCCATTAGTTTTCAAATTTGATGATTTAAATATGAATTTGTTCAAATTTGCTTCAAACCCTAGATTATGAATAATTTGAGTTCAAAAATAGTTTTTAATTTAATTCTTTTTGCTCCTAGTCACATGTTAGATTCTTTTCACCCACATAGCATGTGCAAAAAAATTGGAGGGTTACGGCAAAAACTGGATGCACTTCGTGTACAAAATTGACAATCTCTTTCGAAGTATCAGGATTCCAACGAAAACTCATCTGTTACAAAGGCATTTCATTTTTTTAAACTTATTTCAACTCCAAACTTTTGTGCGTTCAGTATGCACCATTCGAAGCCACATCATCAATTTTCAATCCTTTCTGACTTCATTTGCTATTTTTCATGTATTTACTATTTTTTTGAGCTAAATGACCCTGAAATTGAAAAGCACTAGAAATGAACTCTGAAAAGATTGAAAGTTGGCATGGTACATCATTTCACCCACATAACATGTGCAAAAAGTTGGAGGGTTACGACAAAAATTGGATCACACTTCGTGTCAAAATGGACAATCTCTTTCGAATTATCAGGTTTCGGACGAAAACTCATCTGTTACAAAGGTATTTCATTTTTTAAAACTTATTTTGTGCCATGAAAATGAGGAGGTCATTGAATTTTGTCTAGTTTCTGTTTGTGCCATTAGTTTTCAAATTTGAATGATTAAATTGAATTTGTTCAAATTTGCTTCGAACCTAGATTGTGAATAATTTGAGTTTAAAATAGTTTTTAATTTAATTCTTTTTGCTCGTAGTCACATGCTAGATTGTTGTCACAGTAAGATTTATTTGGTTATTTTAGAATAATTATATTATGATTTAATTAAACAATACTGTTTGTCTTATATAGTTGTTTTAGTCCTTTAATGTGTGTTTTCAATTATTTTTATTTAGTTCTTCTGTAGATTTTAACATGTTGTAGTATGTTTCTGATAGACAACAGTACATAAATTTTTATAATTAATTAATATTAATTTTGGTAAAGTTTTGTATAGTAGTTGTTTAGCTTTAATATAGTTGATAGAATTAGTTTTGCTATATTAAAAGTAACTTTTTACCACTTTAATAGAATTGACTCTGGCTTGGTTACCT